>CABFOV010009573.1:6714-18960 GCA_902141375.1 Timema poppense
ATACTGATGACTCTTGTCTCTGGGTTTATTAGTGCCACTAAGAGTTAATACAAAATTGTGATGTTAAAAGAATGTTACAAAAAAAAAAAGAATTTGATGCAGGAGCTCGTGAGAGAAGTGGCTTAGCTAGGAATAGTTAACTGCTGTCTTGACTGACACTACTCGTGAACCCCCTAACAGACTAGAACCCGGTACTTTGGGCACAACGGTTGCCCTCTAGCATAAGTACCCGTTGACCCGATGTTCTAATCCGTGTGGTTACCATGACTGCCACCGAGTAGATCTTATCAGTCGCGATAGTCATAAATCAAAGCCCTTTATAGTTTAATTCGTCCCAGTTGATGACCACAATGGGGACAAGTTGTTATGAATTGTCAGCGTTCTTTACTAATGTTTACTAACTCATCACAACATGTAAGGCTAGACCAGTTCTTTCACTTGCTTCGTTTCAACACTGTTATGTTAGCTTTAAATAAACATCCCAATCTAGGGCAGGGAGATATATATATATATGTATATATATATGTATATATATAATTTTACCACCACGTCATACTACTTGTTTCGTTTATACATAGTATACACATAATTTTATAATATATATAATAAATATTTATATATATAGAAAATTATATATATAATTTTATCACCACGTCTTACTACCCGTTTGGTTTATAAACCTAAGTACCAATAAGGTAAATGTGTTGGGAATGAGGAAGGTTGTATTTATTGGGAGTGTACCAGCATTTGTAAGGAGGGAGTTGGCAAAACCATTAAGGAAAACCACCCTCAGTGCACCCGACCAATATTTGGACCCCGATCTTTTCGCCATCGGCAGTCTTGGATATTACGAAAGTGACGCGTTTAGACCTTGCAACTATCGAGGCGAGTAAAGTATATTTAATTTCTGCTACGTAAAAAAACTAAATTAATATTAATAATAACTATATTATAGGTGACCTGGTGGTCTAGGGGTAAGGTGTCAGACTTCTGTGCTGGCGGCCGGGGTTCAATCCTCGGTCCCGGCACAGATCTATCTGATTACCAAACCCTTCCTTCACCTCTGACAAGACATCTTGTGAATGCGGGGAATGCCAGGCCTCCACCGTGGTTCGGATTCCACGTTAAACTGTAGGTCCTCCATTTCATCTCACAATCACCCTACCATTACACATTAGCGTAAGTGCGTATAACCCGAACGGGTAGTAAGACTCGGTGTTAATAATAATAATAATAATAATAATAATAATAACTATCATTGGTTTTACAGATTAGTATTGATGCAAATCTTTACTAAGTTGAATAAGAAATTATCCAAAAAATAGCAAAACTATTACATCTATTGCATCGTGCCGAGTATACACATTAAAACAAGTTCATCTAAACACATAAATAAACTAAAACTGGGCTTTTTTATTCCACATATGTCAATAGATGAATATAAAATCATGTTTATAAACAGACCAGTAGCATCAAGAGTTTTATATTTTTCTGGGTGGCCCTGTTTTGGCACTAGGCCTACCATGAGAATCAGTTCTCTTCCTAATGAATTGACCTCCAAATAGGGATGGGCTGATTTCGATAACCAATCTGATTTATCGGCCGATATTGGCACAACCGGCCAACAATAATATTTTTTTTATACTGAAGATATTTCACGCCGATAATTCAAAATCTATAGATATATTTTAAATTCTAAAGTCATGAAAATATATTATTATTATTAGCACCGCGTCTTACTACCCGTTCGGGTTATACACACTTACGCTAATCTGTAATGGTAGGGTGATTGTGAGATGAAATGGAGGACCTACAGTTTAACGTGGAATCCGAACCACGGTGGAGGCCTGACATTCCCCACATTCACAAGTTGTGATTAATACACGTCTTGTCAGAGGTGAAGGAAGGGTTTGGTAATCAGATAAATCTGTGCCGGGACCGAGGATTGAACCCCGGACCCCCAGCACAAAAGTCTGACACCTTACCCCTAGACCGCCAGGCCACCGCGCATGAAAATATAGTTCATAGTTCAAACAAATATATTTAAATACATTTTCTTGCATGTAAACGCCAATTCTTTTAATTCTGTGTTAGATATTTTATTTTATAATAGTATATAGTAATCTTACTGTACAATTTTGTAATATTGAAGAAAAAATAACTAAATCATCATCGGTTATCGGCAATATCGGGAACCAAATATCGGCATTGGCAATATCTGACAAAGGGTTTATCGGCCTCTAAGCCTTTCTGCAAACATATCCTGTTTACCTCCCCTTCAATTTATACCCCCACCCACACACCAACTTTTATTTAGTATACAAAGTCAGAGCTTGAAGATAGCGGTGTAGTCGGTTCAAGTCAAGTGTGAGAGAGAGAGAGTGTCTACTTCTATCTCCTTCACTCTTTGACCGGGCCGTTCCGATTCGGACCAAAAACCAAATCGCTCCAATCTCTCGAAAAAAAAAGTTGGGTCATTACTAGCCCTTGCAAAGCTTTAACAAACTCGAACTAAAATAATGTTCGGGCAAATGACAGCTACTGTAAGGTGTGGTTAATGGATTTGGGCAATGAAGAATAATTATTGAAAAAACAGTCATATGTTGAATTTTTTAAAAATAATAGAAATGCTAGAGGAAATATTGACACAAGACTCAATAGTTCACGTAAACTTTTGGAATAGTTTAAGCCCAACAAATATAAAGAATTTTCCTCACACCAAAATCTTGTATTCACGTAGTAAGGAGGTTATTAAAATAAATAAAGTATTTAGTATTTTAAATCAGGAGAAACGCGTTGTTACATTATTGTGGAAACAATCAACTTTGAGGATTAGGAGGGAAAATACAACAATTCATAACAGTTTTACAATTGTATTATAAACTCGGTAATGCCATTTAACAAGTTAAACATAAAAAAATAAACAGATCATTAGAAACTTGAACACTAAACAGGACTTTTTCAACGAAACCCATCTGTAGGGGACAGAGTTGGACACAAATCTAATCAATATAACAATATTAAAATATTAATCTCAAAGGAATGTATGAACATGTTTGATAATGAAAATAGATTCGGCGCTTGTAAGAACTGACACCCCCCCTTTATTTTGTGACAGAGCCAGTTTCCGGTTGAACTGGCGTTATTGATCTGTATCAAAAAGTCTCTGGGTCAAACCTTGGCTAGGATTGGTATTTATTTGTCTTTGTCTGGGTTGCACAGGTCAACAGACAAGTGTTAGTGTAGCTGGAGGATAATAACCAGGGGCACTAATACCGAAAAGTCCTACAGTATTCACAAAAACCAATGTTAATAAAGAAGTTTTATCATTTATTTAGTAAAAATTGAATGATTTATTTTGATCTCAATTTTATCCGTTCTTAATTAATATTTATAGCCGACATAAAAATATTACTTTTTTTTACCAGCTAACCCAAAAAAATAAAACATAAACTTCCGTGCCTCTACCAAGGTTAGGGTTTGTTAGGTAGGGCAATTTTGTTATAATAAACCTGTCATAGGCAAGCTTAAAAACTAATCATGTTACAATATGGTTTGGGCCACACTAGGGAGTCAATAAGAAAAAAAGTTATACATAGTAATGTAAATACAATAAATTAAAAAATATATACTATTCTTCAAATATATATATTTTAAATTATATTAAAAATAAATTAAATCATTATAAAAGAAAACCAACCAAATAAACTAACATACATTTTGTGTTTTATTTTATTGTTGTTTTTAAAACTGGTTCAATTTTTATTTCAATCTTCTCTTCTACAATAATTATTTATATAAAAACCTAATTACTGTGAACGGCACCCTAGCAACCGGTTACTCTCTCAACAGTTCTGTAACGCAGGTTGCATTTGAATCTATCTCACGGGGTTGTATTCAACGCGCGACTAGTGCTTTAAATTCAAATTGAAATAGACTGTAGGCCAAATACTCTGATGAGTGAGAATAATTGACTCTTTAGCAACCTTCACTCCGAATTAAATTAATCATGTAACGTAAATAGCGTATAACACTTTTGATTAAAATTAATTGTACAATCAACTGAGTAGATATTTATTATTGTGAGGAATGCCAGGCCTCCACCGTGGTTCGGATTCCACGTTAAACTGTAGGTCCTCCATTTCATCTCACAATAATAATAATAATAATATTTAGCACCGCGTCTTACTACCCGTTCGGGTTATACGCTTTAAATACTAATTACTCTAATGGATTAGGAATAGGGAAGGTTGGATTAGAGGAAGTGAACCCGCATTTGCGTGGAGGGAGAGTGGAAAACCATTTAGGAAAAACCACCCCCAGTTCACCCGACCGAGATTCGAACCTCGATCTCCCCGTCCTCAGCAGTCGAGCTCAACACGACAAGCGCGTTAGCCAACTACGCCACCGAGGCGGGTCATCATCTTACAATCACCCTACCATTACACATTATCGTAAGTTCGTATAACGCGAACGGGTAGTAAGACGCGGTGCTAATAATAATAATAATAATAATAATAATAATAATAATAATAATAATAATAATAATGTGATTGCAATGTAAACTACTGCGTTCTAAGAACAATAATAGCAGGATATTTTTTTTACCTAAATACTCTTTACTTGATTAATATTTTAATGAAATATAGTTCTGTCTAAAATTGATTTGAATCAAATAAATGGAAAAAATTACACCCGGACACTGGAACTGAACCCGGCATCTCTGACTTTAGTGCACCAATCCTTTACCCGTTTTGTGCCATGCGTTATTATTAACAATATATATATATATTTGCTTACAATTTTTTTTATTTAGCACTACTTATTACTACCCGTTCGGGCTATACGCTTAATTACTAATTACGCTAATGGATTAGGAATTGGAGAGGTTTAGTTTAGAGGAAGTTAACCCTATTTGCGTTGAGGGAGGGTGGTAAACCACCCTAAGTTTACCCGAACGAGATTCGAGCCTTAATTTTCTTATCCTCAGAAGTCTAGATCAACACGAAACTAGCGCGTTAGCTAACTGCGCCACCGAGGTTGATTTTGCTTACAAATGCGATACATTCATTATGTAAACTTTTTTGCAAATATGTTTGTGTTTGGTTTCGGTGGCACCTGTGTCTAAATATTATCATACGCCATGTCGAGAGCACCCAGGTCTGTGTCCATACTTATTATGATACAGTTTAAAATGCATGGATTGCTGTGAGGTCTGTTTCTAGAATGTTTTTTAGCGGTAACAGTTCGCTCACGAACTAAAATTAACACGAGACGAGTTTTCACGATTGGCTTTGTTATCGTAAACAAAAATGGTGGTTTGGGTAGAGTAGATCTAACAGCTGGTAGGTTAATTTATGTAAACCTACATGTTCTGTAAATCAACTGAGAATGAACTATTTAATTTTAATCTTATATAGATTGGTGTTTATTTTTGAGTAGTCTTAATATTTTCACAACATATCAAGCTAAACATAGCTCCCCAAAAATAACCCACAGAAAACATAAAGTACGTATGTTAGAGTAAATAGGGCTAGGTCATATAGTAATACTTTCTTTTATCCATACGTAAACAATTTTTAAGTGCCTACTTACTGTCATGTATTTATAGATAGTAATTACTGTCACTTCTAATTTACGTATTGTATAACTTAAATCCATTGATTACAAAGTTATACTCGTTTAAATATAACATAAGAAATGAAGCTGTTTTTAAATTGGCGCCCAAATTCTCGGCTCCTTGATGGTAGCCATATTGTTTAGTCTGGTCAAGGAAATTGTTACCAAGCCAAGCTCATAAATATTTAGATACCAGGTAAACAGCGAAATCACGCTTATGTATTATCTAAACCTAGTTGGAGAAATCTCATGACTAAATGAAGAGGAGATTCTTACGGTCCGTCCCCATTCTCTTTAATAAATGTTTAATTTAAATAATCTCCTGTTCTTAAATTCAGAATTTCAACACACCAAAATAATTGCACTTCAACGGGTAACATTATTAGTAAATTACAGATTAGGTCGATCATTTGTAAGATGAAGAATTTAATACCGTTACAGATATATTAAATGGTTAGTGTAGATGTTAAATTATGTAGTGATGATTATAAATTGTATAAGCTCTCAAATAACTCGTGTTATATTCACTTAACAATTTGCTCTTACCAATAAGTCAACCATGTTCTATCTACAAATAATAAGTCAACCATGTTCTATCTACAAATAATAAGTCAACCATGTTCTATCTACAAATAATAAGTCAACCATGTTCTATCTTAAAATAATTGTGTAGAAACATTTTCTTTCGTCCATATCAATAAGAAAACTATGTTCTACTACCAAGTATTTAATGTTCTATTAATCTAATATGTGTTCTGATAACAGGTATTTAATGTTCTATTAATATACTATGTGTTCTGACAACAGGTATTTAATGTTCTATTAATATACTATTAGTGTTCTGACAACAGGTATTTAATGTTCTATTAATATACTATTCGTGTTCTGACAACAGGTATTTAATGTTCTATTAATATACTATTAATGTTCCGACAACAGGTATTTAATGTTCTATTAATATACTATTAATGTTCCGACAACAAGTATTTAATGTTCTATTAATATACTATTAATGTTCTGACAACAGGTCAGCAGTGTTCTACTATCAGACTATCAGTTTTGTGCGACTCGCTTATCAACCAACATTATTCTCCTCTTCCCCACATGTGTGGCTTGACATCCCCCTATGAGGAACTAGTGCAGACATCTGGCGGCGGCGCTGCTCACTACTCTCTCTCTGAACCATTAACTCGATGAGAAACCATTCCGAACGCGAGTGCGTGGGTTTTTACCAGCGCCGGGGAAACAATTACACCATACACAGAGAGAAAAACAATTCATTGTGTTTGAAAACTAGGTTGGCAAAATGGTGCCTCTATTTAGACTACAATCTAATTATTGGAAGTCTGTTTGGAAGTTTCACTGCCCTTCGTGTCCGCTTTAAAGATGAAACGTTCACAACAATACTATAATTAACTTACATAAATTATTATTATTATTATTATTATTATTATTATTAGCACCACGTCTTACTACCCGATCGGGTTATACACACTTACGCTAATGTGTAATGGTAGGGTGATTGTGAGATGAAATGGAGGACCTACAGTTTAACGTGGGATCCGAACCACGGTGGAGGCCTGGCATTCCACACATTCACAAGATGTCTTGTCAGAGGTGAAGGAAGGGTTTGGTAATCAGATAAATCTGTGCTGGGACCGAGGATTGAACCCTGGCCGCCAGCACATTGGGTTATACAATTGTGTAATAAATTACGCTAATTATTTAAGGGATTAGGAATGTTATATTTACAGGAAATGTACCCACATTTTCGGGAAGAGGGAAAGAGAGAGGGGAAAACAATTTTGGAAAAACCACCCTCTGTACACCCAACAAAATGGTTTGAGCCTCTTCAATATCCCCGTCATTGACAGTCTACAAATAAAATTATTTTCAATAAATTAGGTGGTACATGGTTTGCAATAACCCCTCCTCTTATTATTAGTTAATTGATATTAAGATACAAAAAACGATCATTTTTACAAGATTCCGTGTATATTTTTATAGCATTTAAAATATCTTTAGATTCGAGAGAAACGCTAAAAGTTGGTCTCAACAGTCACAATATAATGAATACTAAATTCTCTCCAATTATAAATTTAATATATTTGTCTGTATTGTTTATGATGTATTATTTCTTAAGGTCTTGCCAACATTTCAAAACATAACTAGTAATTAATCAAACTTTCAGCTTGGTAGCATAAACTGGTAATTAACTTAAATTCGCTAATTAATCATTAACATGTTTCATGCTATGACACAGGCTTTGTTCTACTTGAATTTGTAAATAATTATAGTTATGATCCTAACACAATAGTTTATACAAACAAATCATGTTTTTTTTAACGTATTATATATTTGACCGGAGAGATGAAATACCTACCGTAGTTCGGATGCCCCTGTATTTAGACTTTTAGCATCTCTGTGGCAACAGAACTTTACCCAGGGTATACCTTAGAGGTTGTAATGATGTAATTATAGTGTTTATGAAGGTGGGGAACCTAACTTGAGCCTAAATAACCAGACCATTATGATAATAGGAATAATTCCATTTCAGGGGTGAAAAAACCCTTTGATATCACCAGGAATAAAACCTGGTACTTATGGATCAGTAGCCAGAGGCTCCGACCATTACATATAGATTCCTGTCCTGTCTGGATTAAAATATATGCCAATTAATATGATGGGATAATACACCTATTGGGTGACCTGGTGGTCTAGAGGTAAGGTGTCAGACTTTTAAGCTGGCGGCCGGGGTTCAATCCTCGGTCCCGGCACAGATTTATCTGAACACCAAACACTTCCTTCACCTCTTATAAGACATCTTGTGAATGTGGGGAATACCAGGCCTCCACCGTGGTTCGGATCCCACGTTAAACTGTAGGTCCTCCATTTCAATCTCACAATCACCCTACCATCACACATTAGCGTGAGTATAACCCGAACGGGTAGTAAGACGCGGTGCTAATAATAATAATAATAATAATAATAAACCTATTTAATTATCGACTTACCTGATCTGGTGGACGAATGGTTTAAGGCGTCACTCTAATGATAGTCTACGCTGCTGATGACAGGGAGATCGGGAAATCCCGGTCGGGTGTACTGAGGTTTTTTTACAAAATGGTTTTACACTCACCTTCCACGCAAATTCTGGTACATTTTATATAAATTAAACCTTCCTCATACCTAGCTCGTTAGAGTGATTAGTACCTCTGCTTGTAACCTAACAGAAGTGGGGCTAAAAACAAATTGTATATACTTCTTGTACTGGGTGCCTTATTTATTTTATTTACCAACCTACACCTCCCCCTAGTTCCCGAGGGGTTGGAGGGGAGAGTTCTGCTACTGCGAGTCCCTAGTTCAATGACAGGTGGATCCTGTATGGAGTCTACCAGCTACTGATGTAATGAAAACAGAGATATTCCTGTAAGTTAAGGTTCTCAACTCTTTTCAACCCACATCGGTGAATACTCAAACTAAACTTCAATCTTGTCTAGAATAGTTTATTAGTGACGACGTCAGAGGTCGAATACCAGCCTTTCCTCTGCAAGGCCGGAGAAAGTAGTTTAACTTAAAATACTAGTTTCACTATCATTATTGTTTCATGTGTGTTGTGTTGGTGTTATTTGAACAACGTCATTCTTTAAGGTTTAAAAATATTACTTTAAATAAAATTTAGCATTTTAGTTTGTAGTTCAATGCAGTTTTTGGTTGTTGTAATATGCTCAATTTTGAGGTTAATATTCATATTGTTCACCCCTGACATTAGGAACACGAAAGTCCATTGTCGGACTTATAAAAGTAAGCCACCTATCCCTATCTTTAACTAGCTCTATCCAGTCCACCTCATTACACCCTATCCCTATCTTGAGCTAGTTCTATCCAGTCCACCTCATTACACCCTATACCCTATCTTTAACTAGTTATATCCAGTCCACCTCATTACACCCTATCCCTATCTTTAACTAGCTCTATCCAATCCACCTCATTACACTCTATCCCGAGCGACGTTGGACTACCAGCAACATAGCGACGTTGGACTACCAGCGACATAGCGACGTTGGACTACCAGCAACATAGCGACGTTGGACTACCAGCAACATAGCGACGTTAGACTACCAGCAACATAGCGACGTTGGACTACCAGCAACATAGCGACGTTAGACTACCAACAACATAGCGACGTTAGACTACCAGCGACATAGCGACGTTGGACTACCAGCAACATAGTGACGTTGGACTACCAGCAACAGTTACAATAGAAGCCAGAGGAAGACTACAACAAACACGTTGGACTACCAGTAACAGATCCATGCTGGGGAAAATGAGACGAATTCGTCTTAGAGCCCCTTAGAGAGAGAGAGAGAGAGAGAGAGAGAGAGAGAGAGAGAGAGAGAGAGAGAGAGAGAGAGAGAGAGAGAGTAGTGGATCAACTTCTCACTCGAATACAGTTGTTTTGGGAAAGAAAAAAGACAATTCTACCTTTTGTCAAGTATTATGATATTTGGAAAATGATGACGTTTGGAAAGGAAATATTTCCATTAAGGAAATGGTAAAGTTTGCTACATTTCCTTTCTTTTACTTTTCATCCGAACTCCCTTTTTTATTTTGTCCCCTCTCGTGTCTTACCCTTCCCACACACACACATTATGATACGATAACTTCAAGACTCAGTTTCCACTCGAAAATAAATCCCTTCTTTGAAATTCAGTTTATGGCGAGTGAAGTGCATCGAGAGGGATAGGATAGTAAGTACTTTGAGATCCAACTTATTTGTTCGTCGTTCGTAAGGCAAGACGGATGTCGAAATTCCGACATTGGGTCGTTTCTTCGTTCTTCCTTATCCCCCTAGTCGTCGTGATGTATTCCATAGATATCCGTAATGCTTCAAGGATTGAGAATAAATTCATGTACAACACGCGGAGGAAAAATAACATATGACACATTTAAATAGGGATGGGTCGTTTATAATCTTTGCTGTCACAATTATTATTATTATTATTATTAGCACCACGTCTTACTACCCGTTCGGGTTATACGCACTTACGCTAATGTGTAATGGTAGGGTGATTGTGAGATGAAATGAAGGACCTACAGTTTAACGTGGAATCCGAACCACGGTGGAGGCCTGGCATTCCCCACATTCACAAGATGTCTTGTCAGAGGTGAAGGAAGGATTTGGTAATCAGATAAATCTGTGCCGGGACCGAGGATTGAACCCCGGCCGCCAACATAGAAGTCTGACAACTTACCCCCTAGGCCGCCAGGTCACCGCTGCCACAATTAATGTCGGTTCTTTACCTAAGAGACATCTCACCTCACACCATGCTTAAGTTTTACCACTAATTACCAGGCATCGCATGTTATCGAGTTAATTTAAGTTGCAAATGTTTATTTTAAAATGAACAACCAATTTTAACCAATTCCAATCTCACTGTTGTCAAATTTGTTAACTAAATAAATTACACCTTGATACAATTTTACCCGCCTCGGTGGCGTAGTTGGCTAACGCGCTAGTCGTGTTGAGCTCGACTGCTGAGGACGGGGAGATCGAGGTTCGAATCTCGGTCGGGTGAACTGGGGGTGGTTTTCCTAAATGGTTTTCCACTCTCCCTCTACGCAAATGCGGGTTCACTTCCTCTAATTCAACCTTCCAAATTCCTAATCCATTAGCGTAAGTAGTGCTTAAAGCGTATAACCCGAGCGGGTAGTAATACGCGGTGCTAAATAATAATAATGATACAATTTTCTGGCTTAAGCGAATCTTGTTAGTAGTATCCCGGTTAATAGAGTGCAAGAGGGATACTTAAGAGTAGGTTCTAGGTTCTTTGATTCTAAGTTAAATAAGGTAAATAAATACACTTATTTAAATGAATATAGTTTAATATGAGACTATGGCTACGAATAATTATAAATGAATTTGAGACAGTGAATATAGGTGATTTTAACAATGAATATAGTTTAATATGGAACTATAATTATGAATCTATCCTTCAAATATAAGCCTTATATAATAATATATTCTTTAGTTTAACGATACATTTGGAGATTCACATTTATATATGGCCAACTAGTAGTAAGTGATTTATTTTTAATCGCCACGTCTTACTACCGGGTTATACGCATATATGATAAAATAAACCTCTAGGGATGAGGAAGGAAGCCTCTCTCACTCCCCTCCAAACTAAGGTCAAGTTTCACTCCCATAAGCCTATGAGTTACAATGAGGGAAGCTTAAAAACATTATAATACACTATATCTAAGGTCTTATTTTTATCCCTATGATTAATTTATTTGTTCTTAACTACAAGCTAACATTGTAGCATTTGGCTATAAGAAAAAAGAGAAAAAGTCAACGATAACAAATACTCACCCCATTTCACCATCCTGGCTGCACTGTGCTCCGAACCGAGACAGACGACAACACCACAGACCGCAATTACATCTCACAGACAACTGACCAGCTCCGCCTAGGAGTCTAACCTTGTCCGCTAGAGGTCGCCATGTGCTCAAGCTTTTCCAAAGAACTTGAGAAGAAAAGAGATGTCTTTCCCGCAAAGAGACCCAATATTCTAATTGCTTCGAGAAATGAGTAGAAGTTCGTCTTGTCACTCGTATTTCCCT
>CABFOV010009574.1:0-18959 GCA_902141375.1 Timema poppense
AAATGTTTGACTTTTTTTCCTATTTGTAGTAATTGATATTCAGATTTTTCACATTTATTAATGTTGTTAATAATACTAATATCAACAAAAAAAATTGATTTTTTTTATAATTTTCTATAAGAAAATTGGAATTTTTTTATTAAAACTTTATTTATTACAATAAAAACTGATATAGGATTAAATGCTAATTTTTTTAAAAAAAATATTATATTCTTGAAAAAATTAATAATACTAGGCCATCAGCATATCAAGGTCAACATTATATAGAAAATAAATAAAACAGTCATATAGGTTTCTTGTATAAACTTAAAATTTGACTGTCAGAAGTGACAGCTGCTGAACACATGGTTTTGCAGATCATATGGTCCGGCGTAGGGATACATAATTTGTTCTGGTTACTTTTCAAAGCTGTCAGATGTCAGCTGTGAGCTGTCAGTCAGCACCAAAGAAGTGGTATGAGCACTGTAGAATACCTAAACATAACTCACTGTATTTATTTATTGTATAATTTAAAGCTGGTTACGTATACTAACTATTATTTTATAATTAATTTTATATATATTTTATGTATTTTTAATTAAACTATACTAAATTAGCTTAATAAATAAACAGTGTGATCTTGAATCTTTTTTCAATAATTTGCACAATGCTTAGATTCCTTCACAGGAACAGCATGACATGGGGTGTAAGAAGTGAGTTCATTGGCCAATTTCTTATGGACAAGCGGGAAGGAATGTGTTGCAACCCCCTAGACATTGGGCAAGGTCATTAGAGCCTCATTAGATTGGCTTGCGTTTTTCAAGTAGCAATCCCTGGGTTTCCTATTGTGTTAAGTAAAGCCTTTTGTAAGAAGAATTACTTAAAACACAGTATTCTTGGAATATGAACCAATATTAGTTTTAAAATTAATAATTTATTACATGTATAGTAGTCTAGTACGGCGTATGGGAACAGCTCTGGGATTGGCTGAATTTGGTCACGTGACCATGTCCTTTCGTTCTCTGATTGACTGTTGGTTTCCCCCCTCCCCTCCTCCTGACCTCCTTTCCAGTGTTCCAAACTTGTTTATTCTTGACTTATTTGTTTTTTATTTGTGTTCATTGTTTTTTTTATGTGTGCTCAATGGTTATTTATGTATGCTCATTGGTTATTTATGGTTGATTAAGATTTGGACGGGTGTTGGAGTTTTTTTATTGGTGTGGAGGAGTTTATTGTCATAGGATTGGGACGGGGAGTTGGAGTATATTTATTTATTGGCGTGCAGTCCAAGGCACCGGGCGCTCCTCCTTTGGCATCGCTAGTGAGCATCTTCTCTGGCCAGCCGCTTAGCTAAGAGTGTGACCGCCGAGCAGCTGATAGCGTATCACGACCGTAAGGCCCCTTTCACTTTTCCTTCACTCCCTACCCTCCTTACATTGACACGGCACCGAAAGAACTAAGTTACACTGACTGCTACCTCTCGCAAGACTCTGTTGGACTGCCTTTCACTCCACCCCTCCCCCTATTCCCTTATACCTCTCACTATGTGAGGTCTTCAGATGTTGCAAACTTGTTATAAATTTCGAAAGAGGGTGACAAAGACCTTGTTAAAGAGTCATGAACTCCAAAGGCATAGTACATCGTTCGTGGCCTTCTGGAGGTCACTGGTTCAGATGTGCTTTCCCCCCAGCCCCAAGGCCACTTGGTGCAAAGGTCGTGGCCTTCTGAAGGTCACATGTTCAGATGTGCTTTCTATATGCCCACTCTGGGACCAATGATTCGATTTACCCAAGCCAGGAGCCTGGCAATTAGATGGCGTGCACCCCGGGATTCAAACCTCGATATCTTTAGCACAGCTAATGTCTGTTAGAACGGCCGTACTTCCTGAAGGATTGATTATTGAGTTCGCCATGGATTCAAACCTTGATATCTTTGACCAAAAGAGATAGCCATAGCTATCTGATTGACACGGGATTTTAACCCTGGCTCAACAATAAATATAGGGTTATGTCTCTTTTAATAGCAGCAAATAAAATTCATCTAAAATTGTTGAACGGTATCTTGCATTTTAGTGACCAGGCGAAATGTACACCAGAATTTGCCAGGGTTTGAAATGTGAAATTATCGTTTATCGAGCTATCAACCCCCTCGTAACTCCATACGCCACAAGACGAGATGTGTACCAGTATTTGCGCGTCATTGACATCTGGACATAGGAATCAAACCCTGCAACTTTGGGACAAAAAATAATTATTATAGGGTTTTCGCAACCGACCGAGATTCGGACCTCGAAATCCACGCTAAAGGATTGATAATAGGAAAGTGAGCCCGCATTTGCGTAAAGGGAGAGTGTAAATCACCCCTAGAATATAGGGATTGATTTTTTATAAGAAGTGGCGGGTCATTATTCACCCAGCAGACCCTATAATGCTTATACCTTAATAAAATTCATCTAAGTTTGTTGAATGATATCTAACATTTTAGGGACCAGAAGAAATGTGCACCAGCATTTGCTAGGGTTTGAAATGTAAAATTAGCGTTTGTTGATCTCTCAACTCCCTCCTACCTCCTTAAGTCACAGGGAAAGATGTGCACCAGCATTTGCAAAAATAAACACGAGCACAGAGGGGGTAGATAGCGGTCCTTCACAGCATATCGGGCCCCCACCACCCATAGCAGAGGGTCTAACTAACACGTCTACGCTCGATGAATTCCAAAGCGTGACTGGCGGCTAGCTGTAATTCTGAGCTAACTTATTTGGATCGGGCAGACACCGATGCGAAAACAATATTATTGGCCAATAAGGAACTGTCACATTTATAGGCGGCACACCCTTTGAAGCAACTATAAATAGATCTTGAAATCATTACAATCGGTCATTTCAATTCGTAATTGCTACCGATAAACATCAGGATGAGTTTCAACGCGCTGGAAAAGTGGATAAATTCAGGTATGTTTTAAAGCGTCTTGTATGTTTTAATGGTAATTGTTTAGCTTATTACGTCTTTTGTGTACAGCTGTATTTGCTTCTTTAATAGACTGGCAAGAAGATTAACCCCGGATGTCTGCCGAGGCAGTTCAACTGGCAGCGCCCAATAGCCTGTACCAATTGGCTCTTTTTTTATATACCGAGGATGGAATTTGATTGGCAGAAAAATACTGGTTCATAGGTAATTAGCGTCCTGCGATAGATTTTAGAGACTTGGCAGTGGTTTTATTTCTGTGATACTAATTAATATGTATTGAATTAATTTCATATTATTGGGATCCCTACAATCTGGATGCCATCTTGAGAGGGGACGTAACGCCCGCAGCGGGCTCACCGGTCAGTGTGTGGGTGCCACCCTTGGAGACAGGCGATGCGACGGTGGGCATCGACCTCCTAGATGCGGTTGGTGCTCAATCCAGTGCCACCGACTTCAACCCGCCAACAGGTATCACCCCTCAGAACCATGCTGCAGGCCCTGGAAAAGCTAGCAACGGTATGCCCGATGTTTGTGCTGAATTGGACGCGATAGATGGCCTAATATGTAAGTACCGTCTAAAAGTAATAATACTATAGCCAGTAGTTTGTAAATAGACAGCTTATTTCGCAAGAATTATCCGCTCCCTCTCTTCCCTCCAAACTACCATTGTTTGGCCGCATATCTACTACACCTTTCTTAACAGCCCGTTCACAAATTTAACTAAAAGAGAGAAATTTATGCACTAACTACGCATTATAACAGAAAAATAAAAGATATGTTTGATGACAATAGATATACAAGAACATAAGTTTGAAGTTCCAAATTAATACTGTCTTGTTGCGGGAAATTAATAGTTCTAGATAGAAATATCAAATTCAGTAGTCTTGAAGAGCAATGTTCAATAACAAATCAGTTGGACTATCTCCAGGCTACGGCCAGGTGATTATAAAAGAAAAACAGTGAGTTTAATAACAAACAAAGGTTAACTGGAAATCATATACATATAGTATTATTAACTTAAGCTAGCTTGCTTGATTGGGACTTAAGAAAAATCCTTAAGAGACATTGTATAAAAAAATAGCAATAGAAAGGTTAGTTGATTACATTGGTAGATGGCTAACATACAGGTGTCAACACAAAATAGTACTATGGCCGGTTCTTTCCCTATTGGTACTACCAGAGCATTCAATAGTACATGTATTTAATGACCCACTCCCTGGGGTACAACACTAATTTAATTCATACAATACAAATACTCAGTCAATAGGTGACAAAAAAGGGCAAAGAGAAAAAAGGTATTATCTGCGCTGACCCCATATGGAAACAAGCGGAGTTCTGCGCTTTACCCACCCAAGCTAATACCACACGCGAAGCGTGGCAACAAGGATGATTCAACACATTGAACACATTGACCCAACTAGGTCCAACAAAAAGGATACACAACCTAGTTGTAGCCATAAAAACAAGTATGTAGTCTTAAGGACTAAAAAGGGAAATATAGTGCTCACAGAGAATGGCAACCATTTGGACTAAGTAAGTCCTTAATACATCTGGAGCTCAAGGCTCCTACATCAAAGCTATATCATAAGGATATAGGAAAAACATGGTTTCTTGAACCAATATAACAAGTCTGAAGGACTTAAGCAACATTAGAGTTACTGTGACTACACCAACAGAGTTGGAATAACACAAAACCAAAATCTAGTCACTCTGACTAAAACAAGAAATCGAAGTAAACATAATAGTCGTCTTGACTGTACTAAGTCTGAAGGACACAATTCAGATAAACAAAAAGTCAGAAGGACTTAATAAACATTTTCTAGTCTTTCAACTAGAACAATTAGTCATATGGAATTATTAACGTCGCCTCTATACTTAGGAAATCGGAGAAGATTATCCTCGGTGGCGTGTTGGTGAGAACCACGCCCAACACTCCATGGCCACCGGTTCCTTCTTAGAGAGAGGTTCCTTCTTCAACGACGTGATGTAATTGAATACCATGAAGTAAATCCGAGAGTCACTTATTTTATAGCCTTTCTTTGACTAGAACACGGAACAAAAAAAAAATAGAAAAAGCGTAATAACACAGGTGGTGATAGGGAGGACTGGAGCTTGAGAGGTGAGGTAAAGGGGAGGTTTGAAGACACGCCACCACAACAGTGGCGCTCGAGGGTGGTGGGAGCGAACCCAACAAAGTTGAGTTCTTTTTCATGTCAGGAGATTTAGGGAGCGGATGTGTTTGGAAACACCCTCGTCGCCATACTTGTATATTTTCCTGGAAGGCATGTTGACGTTATCCGATCCCATACAGCCACGGTGAGTAAATCTTCATGCATATTATTCCTGAATGAATCAGCTTTAATTATCTTCTTTGGATTCCACTATTATAAGTTTAGTACTTTTATGCATATTTGTATTATTAAAATCCTTTGTAGTATTTTCTCTTGGGAGCACGTGGATCATATCCGAGCTCATACAGTCGCTAACAGTAGGTTTTGAATGATATTATTATTAAATATCTCAAATCTAATACTCTTCTTTGGATTTTACCAATATAATTATTATAATTTCGTATATTTTTACGTAGCCTAATTGTGTAGGTGTCAACCTTACATGATTGACACGCTACAATTATAATTTGTGTTTTAGTCACGTTCGCTTGGTGCTGGATCAATATTCGGCCGTAACCTTAACTCACTCGATAGCATATCTGTATACCAAGCTATTAGTACCGGGTTCGATTACAGACACGGTTAAAAATGTTGCTTTGGTAAATTATCAGTCAGAGGACAGGGTTTGTGGATGTTCCAATTACTTTCTAGCATCAATATCTATTTTTACCAAATTTGTGTGAGACATGTTTTCCCCTAATACTTTATTTAAAGATAGATTTCTTGGAGTGTGGTTGCTTATCGGCCTAATAGATGGCGTTGAAAGTCGGTTTATAGCAAAAAAATGTGCTCTATTCAATTATATGTTGAAGATATAGTGTTCCAATATGCTTTACATATACAGGAATGATAATTATATTATTACTTTAGCCAAGACATAACTTTATATTTTTTTTGTCGGCCCAAGGGTCCCAGATTCGATTCCAGACAGGGGGTGAAAATGTAGGTTTAACCTAGCTAGACTGTATTTTGTAGCTGTCTTAGGGTGTAAGTTTATTTTCTTACTCGCACACTTTATGAATGTGTCAGCGCTCGATTCCCGACATGGATGCAAATTTGGGTTTAACCTTTAATAACCTTTATTACTCACACATTGTGAATATGGGTATCAGTTAAAGCAATTGTAACAACATATTATATTTTGCGGTATTATTTTAACGCATAAGTTAGCAGAAAATAATTTTAATTCAAGTGTTTATGCTTTTGTGTTTTTAGTTCAATTGGATGGTGGTTTTTTCCCGGGAGAAAGTGTTCTGGTGCCACTATCAACCGTGTCCCCCCTTCACCCCGCAACAGCAGCCGCACCACCTCCGTGCCAGGGAGTTGGGGTTCAGGCCCAAGCTGCGGCAGGGCAGAAGGGGTCCACGATCATTTATCAACCAGTGGTGACGGCCTAACCAACTTCAGCACCCCAGACAGGAGTTAGTGGCCAGGTAAACCAGGTTGGTGGGGCTTTGTCCAAAGGACTCCCTCTTCGAATCATCGAGGAGAGAATTAAACAATTGATGCGTTTCTTTTATATTGGTAGAGAAACTACCATACATTTTGTGCTCCAGCAAGCAGTCGAAGAAATCAAGGAATCATTACGATTAAAAATGGATACGATACGCTTTCCCTTGCCCATGCATTGGTTGTCACCAAGACTATTTGTGACTTTAAAAGACAACCAGGATTAGATACGTGAATGCCGTTAAAAAATCTAAATGGGTCGTCCTATTCAAAAACTCAAAGCAGAGGAACTATGCCGTGTTGGCAGTGTGAATCTTTTAAAAGCTGGTGGGCTAACCGAGCTGAAACAATTTCAAACATACCTCTCCAAATATAAAATCACAGTGTTCATGGAACGTTGGGGGAGATAGGTCCTATATGAGGGGCCTGCCCCTCCCGAACATTCCTTTAAGGGCTACCTTGATTTGTATTTTCACGACTATAAGCAAAACAATTTTGATGTCATAAAATCCTTGACAGCCGCATTTAAGTGCGTGTACTTTTGCCACGAGTGCCGTGTGCCATTTGATCATAAGAATACGCACAAATGCAAATCCGCGTGCGAAAAGTACTACGCTAAAGCAGTTTGCGGTGGAGGTCGAACTGTGACCTGTAAAGACTGCGGGCGTTGGTTCACTAACCAGTCATGTTTTGATAACCACAAACGTCCTGGTTTTTGCAGAGGTCACATGTTGGTCTGTGATGTCAAAAATGTTGTGAGGTCTGTAGGAATTTTTTCAGTTTGGAAAAATCAAATTTATCAGTCAGGTGTTATGAGACTTTTTGTAGAGTATGTGAAAACAAACGTCCGATTGGTTATTTTAATAAATGCAGCAAGCCCCGTCCAAGCCGTCACTGTAAAAGAGCAATTTTATGTTTGCATTCTATTATTTTGAATGCCGGCAAGAAACTCTTCTTCAAGGTGCGGTCAACACGTACATGCATGAACCTAACCTCTGTGTCATACAAACGTGTTGCAAGGCCTGCCTTCATATCGATGTAAATGACCATCATTGCACTGAATGTGGGGACGATAGGACTCGCATATTCAAGAGTGATGCCACAATGGCCCAATTTTTCGGATTTATAGAGCAAATTAAAGCTACAGAATTTAAGGATATCACCCTCTTAACCCATAGTGCGAAAGGCTATGATGGGAATATCATTTTAAAATAGATGAAGGAGGTTAAAAAATGGACTCCAGAGCTCATAATGAACGGTGGGAAAATCATGTCCATGCGTTACGGGTTGGTCCACATTATTGACTCTTTGAACTTTCTCCCAATATCGTTGTCCAAGATTCCAAAGATATTCGGCCTGGACGAGTCTTTGGCCAAGGGACATTTCCCCCATTTATTCAATAAAAAATAAAACACGGGGTACAGTCATCCCTTGCCACCAAAGGAGGATTACGGCAGCGGTGAGATGTCGGTTGAAGGAAAGGAGCACTTTGAGAACTGGTATGTCGTGTTGGTCAAAGAAAATTATATCATTGATTTTAACCGCAAGTTGGAAATGTATTACGTGAAAGATGTGAATATCCTATGGAAGTCCTGCGTACAGTTTAGAGACTTACTTATTGAAAAACCAAAGGTGGATCCTTTCATAGATGCGTGTATGATCGCAGGAGCGGCCATGTTCATTTACCACCGAAGTCACCTTAAGGAGAATACCGTAGGTATCATCCCTAACGGTGGCTACCGGTGTGCAGACCAAAAGTCGCATGTCTCTGTACAATGGCTCTTCTGGGAGGCCACCGACGGGGTGTGTCTATTCTTCATTCGGGTAACGGCCGTGAGGAATATATGTTAGGGCGACGTGTAGACGGCATTGTTAAAGCTGAAGATACCACCACCGTCCTCCAGTTATGGGGCTGGTATTAGCACGGGTGCTCTCTCTGTTATCCTGACAGGACCACCCATATCAAAAACAGCCGCCACGAGACCATAAAGACGCGCTATGAAGCGACCATGGCTTGTGTGAATAAGTTTAAGAATGCCAGCTATACGGTCGTATAGATGTGGGAGTGTACGTTTAATGCGATGAAACGCACAGACAAAGACTTGCAACAATTTCTACTCCAGTACGAGATGTACAGCAAGGAGACCCTCAGTCCAGGGACGCATTCTTTAGTGGGCGTACAAATTTCATCAATCTGTTCCATGAAGCAGACCTTTATTTTGGAGAGAAGATCAAGTACTTGGATGTGTGTTCATTGTATCATTACGTTTGCAAATATAAATATTATCCCATCGGCCACCCCAAAATTAACTTGGAACCAAATTGTCCGTCTATAGATCAAGTAGAAGGCATAGCCAAAGTTACCGTGACGCCTCCGCGGGATTTATTCATGACCGTATGGCCTAAACGGATGTACAAGTTAATGTTCATGTTATGCAGGAAATACGAGGAGGAGAAAAACCAAGGTGAGTTTCAGCACAACGAAAAAAAAGATCTCTGGTTGACAGACGTCAGGGTGATTGACGAGATCCGGAAAGCCGTTGAGAAAGGCTACACCGTTGAAGCACAATGTACTTTTTACGATCGTCAGACACGTTCGGGTGGATTGTTTCACGAGTACATTGATACTTTTTTGAAAATTAAACAAGAAGCCAGCGGATAGCCAGAGTGGTGTGCCTCACAAGATGAGAAGATAGTTTACATTCAAAATTATGAGGAAAGGGAAGGGGTGATATTCGATTTAGGCTCTGTTTGTAAAAACCCTGGTCTCCCATCTGACTAAACTCTTTTTAAGCGTTACTTTAGTCCTGGACGACCTTATGCGGGAAGCCAACGAAGTTTTCATTGATCTTTTCACTAAAGGATGCCACCATCAAAAAATTAGAGCCATGTACCTTACACAAAATATATTACACCAGGGCAAGGGCCAAAGAGACATTTCCTTAAACGCACAATATATCGTGTTTTTTTAAAAATCCCAGGAATAATGCTCAAATTAAACACTTTGCACGTCAAGTCTGTCCTGAAAACCCCCATGTTTTACAGAGGCTTGCACTGACGCTACAAGTACTCCCCACGGGTATATATCGCTAGGTTTCAAATAAGGTACACCCGAATAGTTCAAATATAGAACCCCCACAAATGTCTGGTGCTGCGTGTACCTACCACGCAAAAACTATAAAAACACCGAAACTTCCCGATTACAGATCATTTCATAACCATCAGCACCAAAGTGCTGAAGCAAGCCGCTCTGATACGTGTGATGTATCGCATGAACCTACAGCAACGTGTCGCCTTGATGAAAACGGCCGACAATAAACTGATTGACTCTGTTTGCGAAGCGAATGTGTCTACACAACTTTAAAAGTGCGGGTGCAATTGAAATATGTGCAGAGACAAAGTTACGTGTTCATAAGCAAGTGTTGCGCAAGCTGGTCAAACGAGGAGAGTGCTGGAAGAAGAAGATACGACTACTCGTTCAGAAAGGAGTATCGTTCCTTCCCTTACATTTAGCCCCTTTAATCAGCGGTGTCCTCGGTTATTTATTCAAGAAGTAGATAACGGATTACACGAATAATATGATATTGGTGTCCCCGGAAACATTACACCGTTACGAGAACCACCACCAACAAGTGGCATTGGCCACAAATCTAGTGGTCTATGAGCTGGACAAGGAAATGGAAAAAATACTCGCTTCAAAATTTGATGACAAGTCTAAATGGACTTTATACCAAACAAGTGCTACAGTGCTATCTGCACTTCAGTCAACACCTTACACCGCGTGAAAATACCCCCAACACCCCAACCAACCCTGAAGTGGCCGTACTTCCCATCGGTGCTGTACTCAATACTGTCAAGTACAGGCACGTAAAAGCTGAACTTTTACTAGAACATATTATTTTCCAAGGCAATATCTCTTGGAAAGAAAACGTGGAAGTGAGTATTCACGATACGCCTCTCCGTGGATCCAATATTGTGGATTTAGTCAATGATCTGGTCAGAGCTAGAAGACACAGTGACCCGTCAGGGTGGCGAGAGTTTCTCACGGTGCTTCATAATAAACGTTCCGAAAGAATTTCTTGTAAATCTGAAACGTTTGGCACCCATTAGAGATCCAACGCCCGTACCCCAACCATTTACACCATCGCAACGCCCTAAGAATAAGAAACTGAAAAGCGTGGACGAAATCAGGTGGCTGCCGTTCCGAGCTTAATGGCCCGTTTAGCCGACATCTACTACGACCCTTCTCATCTTGCAGGGTTTGCAGGGGCGGCTTCGCTTATAAAGGCGTCCAATAAAGATTCCGACAAATTACGAAAATTGATTCGTGCTCAGGACGCTTATACCCTACACAAACCGGTGATAAAAAAGTTTCCACGCAACAAGTACGTGGTGTAAACATTGACGATCTCTGGCAAACCGATCTCAACTATATGCGAAGTCTTGGAAAATACAACGACGGTGCATTGTACTTGCTCACCGTCATTGACGTGTTTAGCAAGATGGCCTGGGTGAGGACGCTTCAATTCAAAACGAAGAGCGTCGTGAGAGTCGCATNGTTTTCAAACAAACCGGCCTAAAACCTTTAAGTGTACAGACGGACAAAGGAACAGAATTCACGGAACGACTAGTCCGGAAATTTCTAAAGCAAAAAATCGTGCATTACTTCACCATTCATAATCCGGAAGTGAAAGCAAGCATCGTGGAACGATTCAATAGAACTCTGAAAGGGTGTTTGTATCGCTACTTTACCAAAAATAACACGTATCGGTATATGGACGTCCTCGAAGGTCTCGTCGATGCTTACAACGATGTAAAACATTCCAGTTCTAAGTTGGTGCCTGCCGATGTTTCATAAACCAATGTGCTGTAAATCAGAGATAATCTTTATGACAAACGGCGTCCAAACTCGAATAGTAAGCCAAAATTGAGTGTCGGTGACACAGTGCATATTAGGAAATCCAAAATTCCGTTTGAAAAGGGCCAAGAAAGCAATTGGAGCGAATATATTCTCAAAGTCAGAAGTGTCGTGTTGTGACAACCAGTCGTCTATAGGCTGACAGTACTTGACGGCGAGGAGGTGGAGGTAACATTTTACGAACGTGAATTGCAATGCGTACATCTTCACGAAACATTTAAAGTTGATAAAATACTACGTGTCAAGGGTAAAGGTGGCAGAAAAAGAGTGTACGTGCAGTGGAAAGGTTACCCCACCAGGTTTAATCCTTGGATTCCTGCCAGTTACGTCAATACCTTACCATGAAGGATCGGTTTTACATCACTTTGCTGAGTGACAGCTATATGGAATATCTCCTGAAAAATACCCTCGCGAATTTCACCACGAAACTACCCTAACGTCTTATACTCGAAGGCCAGTGGGAATTCGCTGCCGCCGAATTCCAATATCCGTGTTCTTTCACCATCGTACCTGAGGGCCAAAATATTGTATGGTACAACTGGGTGGACGCTAATGGCGTGGAACAAATATTCAAGGATCAAAGTCCTCCTGGAAACTACAACACTATCCATAAATTGATCAAAGCCCTAAGCGAAGTAGAGGCGTTTAAAGGGGATTCTGGTGTTTTATTCAAATACACATACCCTAGAAAAAAAGTGGACATTGTTTATTCTTCACCAAATATACAGCTGCTTACTCAATCTTGTCATCTAAGTCTACAGCTAAGTTTCGATCCTCAGACTAATCTTATCAAAGACCAAAATTCACCATACGTCTACAACATTCTACTAGGCTTGCCCTCGCAAATATACATCTACATGGATATCGTCGATCCTCAAACAGTGAGTGACATAGTTGCACCACTTTTACGTATCGTCGGTATCTACAACATAAATTATCTCTACGGTATACATAAGACAGTTAACTATGATCCGTTGCACTACGTGCCCGTACGTAGAAGGGAAATTGAAAGCCTGGAAATCAATATAAGAATAGACACTGGTGAACATGTACCATTAGAGTTTGGAAAAGTGTTCGTGAAACATCATTTTCAACGCTGCTCAACATGAACTGTCCCTACCAAAGTTACAACGTCAACCAGGCTGGAATAGGAATATCTTCGATCTACCACGGTATTCCCTATCAACGTGGGCACGGGATAGGAAGTTTATTCAGCGGCCTTTTCAAGAGCGTCGTACTAGTCGATCCTTCTCTCATCGGCTATCTAGTGACGCCTTAGACCATGTGACCATCGATGCAATTATAAAATGCATTGTGACGGTAGGCTGATACCCAAGGATCGGGTCTATTATTTTTACCAGTGATTCGGTTCAAATATAATTGGATGAATTGATGGTTTCACTATCGAACTTCATGCTAATGAGAGCACACTTAACTCTTAAATTATTCATAACTAGCAATGCCACACGGCGTTGACCGTGATTCACTGTGGTATTGTGTTAAAAAATAGCCTAATTAAAAATTTAAAAATCCTGCTTCGAGGTGCATTCGGACCCCCTCCCGTACACCTATTTTAAAAATTTCAGAACTCTGCGTGCCGTAGTTTTGGCTGGGAATCGCTTACAAACAAACGCACAGACAAACACATCCTTTTATTATTATATATTCCTGTTCCATTAATATACATATGAGGATAGCCGGCACGAAAGATAGAAAACAAGATCGAAAATCTCAATATCGAGATTTATTCCCACTGCGCCCCAATGAGCTTCAAACCGAATCCTAGAGATGAACATGATATCTGAGCACTGTCTCACCAAATTACAATCCCATTTTCATAGGAACAACTAGAGAAGCCACTATATCTAATTTCTTGTATTCATACCTCAAGACTATTATAGATTCCTTTTCCATTAATATCTGTGAACCGTAATATGGCTGTTAATATAAGTACTGCCTCAATTAAATCTATCGTCGGAAAATCATTCACACAGACCCACCTTCAGCGCAAAAACAAAGTGAAAATCTGGTTGCCATGAGCAGAACTGTAAAGATAGATGGACAGAATTTGGTAGCTAATCCCAATCAGCTTTTCCATCGTATTATTATTTTGTGTTGTGAGAACGGAAGATAAACTCGAGCTATGCTTAAAATATGAACTTTCTCATAACCACCCTGCTCTTTTCAATGATCTGACTATTCTAATGGAACTAAGTCTTCAGTAGCTAGTATTTCGTATGGGAACAGCGCTGATTGCCTGTTATTTATAGCTGAGTACAGTCCTTTCCCCTCCCCACTCCAAGTTTAACTCAATTTCCATATCCATGAGAAAATTTCCCCTCTATATCCTCTCTGGTTATTTCCATGACGACATGAGGTTAATGACCTGTTGTGCTCTTTCAATTTTGCAAAGGTTTACTTCTGGAGTTTATTCCGTAAGTCTTCTATGTAGCAATGGATTTCCCTGAAGCCTCATACCTATCGCCAGTTTGGCGTCTAGACAAGACAAGTTGGACAAGATCTGGGTGACGTCATCATTGCGTGTGATGTCGCAACAATACCCTTATATGTGGCAATGAGTTTTCCCTGATGACTCAAATCTGTCGTAAATTTGGCAGCTCGACAAGACAAGTCACCTCGATCTGAGTGACGTCATCATTGTGTGTGATGTCGCAACACTCCCCTTATATGTAGCAATGAATTTTCCATGATCACTCATACCTGGCGCCAGTTTGGAGGCTCTACAAGACAAGTCGAGACAGGAATAGATCACGACCTTGAAACTGTGAAGTCTTTAGACTCTGTTCATGCTTGGTGCCAGTTTGAAGGCTCGACAAGTCGAGAAGCGTATCTTGTTACCCTACGTGTTTGGATAAAGTAAGGGACCAAAAGGTTTTCCGTAAATAAAACTCAATATTACAAACATATATTTATTATACATCAAAGGTTTCACAGACATACATAATATTCATTATACATTAAAGGGTTCACAGACATACATAATATTTACTATAAACTTTTACAGGAATGACGCATATATTTGTTAATACGTTTTTCTACAATGTCTCTTAGATGTAATAGTATTATTGTTTTAGTTCACAATACAGCATGTAATAGTCTAAGCCGATGACTTGAGGTGTATAGTAGGTAGCACTGATAAGATCCAAATTTATTATGTGCTTTTCTACCGTAGGCTGTTTGAGATCGATGACAATCGCTAATTCTGGTAGTGTGTCGCATACATCCACGACGAGTTTGTCAACCAAATCGTTGCAATAACATGCAACGGGTGTCGACCACATATCCCGGCGATCGACTGCGACGTCGATGAGGTCTCACACATCACAAAGCCGTGACCAGTTAGGTGATAGATAATTGACCCGTTTGAGTCAGTGTCTTGTTTCTCGCTGATATCGACCATACGGTCACCAAACATGCGTCTCAGAGAGATTTCATAATTAGTCAGACTAATATTATTAGGAGGTTGCGTGTTGCTGAAAAACTTTGATATGACCGACTTGTATTTGCCCTGTTCTTGCCACTCTGTACTGTTAAACACTGCACAATTCCCTCCGCATTTTTCTAGCTGGACATATTGCTTAAAGTTGTTCTTGACACTCATGCCGACGATGACTCATTTGGCGTCGACTTCATCCAGCTCAAACAAAGTGTTGAAAACACTGGTGATGTTGAGTGGCTTCGCCGGCTTTTCTTTTCGGGCTTAAACGTCTAGAACTTTGATGATTATTGATCGCTTCGACGATTGTTGTGGTTATGACTGGCACGCCGTCGGGACGCCCCTTTTATAGGCGAAGATAAGACGTAAGCTGATTGGACGCAGTCTCTTCAGGGGTGTCAGCACCCTTTAAAAATGAGTTGTACTATCTCAACACCTTAGCGTAGTTACCTGTATGAATGGTGAGCGAGAATAGGATTAGGAAAATTTTTATTGGAATGTTCTGGGCGCGACAGAAAAGGTACATGGGGCAGTAATGACTGCAAACGTCTGAAGCTATGATTTGAAGTTGTACTGTGCTATGAGAAATGCGGGAAGTGTTTTTGCCTATAAATACCAAATGTGCCTTCGATAAACACATCACCGTGTAGATACACCAAAAGATTCACCGTCTTACTTTTTGCAGTGAGACTTTGACGAGCCTCAGACCCTTTGTTGACAGCGTTAACCTCCTCAAAGTTTCCGGGGTTTCCTGCGAACCACAGACAGAAATTCAAATGTGTTCTTTTGGATTTACTGTGGAAAATGTGCAGTTTCTCAATGTACGTTCTATAAGCATACGTTTTGCTGGGTGATAATACTTGTTTTTTTGTTTCAAAACACATCTACTTCTGTGAATAGCTAATTCAACCAATTGTTAAGGGCGCGATTTTATCGACCTCAGGGAAATCTCCACCTTCGGGTTCCATGATGGCCACCCTTATATAGAGCATGGTCTGTGAAAGATCGATATAGAACTTGCTTTGACTGGTAATGGTAAATTCAAGGGCTAATCATCGGTGAAAGAAAATACAGGTTTGTACTGGATACATTGTCCACTTTCAAGACTGGTTTGCCTGGGTGGGACGGAAAAGAGATCGAGTTCATTCCTGGCACACTCGCAGGACCGGGGTGTAGAAACGACAGTTCATCTGAAAATATCTATCGCTTCTTTATTGACCTTCTTCCGTCAGGCAACGACCGAAGACTGACGTCGTTGCTTCTTACGATGTTCTTTTTAGCCTGAGCCTGTCATCAGTGTGTCGATCTTTTGCTCCACCTTGCGTTTCAGGTTTGTTCCAGCCTCACCGACATGCTGGCGTAGGGCCTATTTGAATGTACGACTCTGATTGGTGACGTCAGGGAGCACCTCGACACCCGTATGAAGCGCCTGTTTTCCAATGGCATTAGCACCGCTTCTCAGCAACGGTACTTCGTTCTTGAAAAGGACGTTAAAACGTCCTATTCCATGCCCACGTTTATAGGGAACACCTTGGTGGATCAAAGCTATTTCTGTTCCAGCTTGGTTGACGTAATATCTTTGGTAGGGACAGTTCGTGTTGAGCATCGTCAAAAATGATGTTTCACGCACACTTTCCCAAACTCGAATAGTACATGTTCATCAGTGTCTGTTCTTATATTGATTTCCAACTTTCAATTTCTTTTCTCAGTACGGGCACGTAGTGCAACGAAGTATAACTAACTGTCTTATGTATGCCGTAGAGATAGTTTGTGTTGTTGATACCGACGAAACGTAAATGTGGTGCAACTATGTCACTGTCTGAGGATCGACGATATCCGTGTAGATGTACATTTGCGAGGGCAAGCCTAGTAGAATGTTGTAGACGTACGGTGAATTTTGTTCTTTGATCAGATTAATCTGAGGATCAAAACTTAGCTGTAGACTTAGATGACAAGATAGAGTAAGCAGCTGTATATTTGGTGAAGAATAAACAATGTCCACTTTTTTGATAGGGTATGTGTATTTGAATACAACTCCGAAATCCCCTTTAAACGCCTCTACTTCACTAAGGGCTTTTAGCAATTCATGAATAGTACTGTAATTTCCAGGTGAGATGTGATCCTTTAATATTTGTTCCACGCCGTTAGCGTCAACCTAGTTGTACCATACAATATTTTGACCCTCGTGTAAGGTGGTGAAAGAACAAGGATATTGGAATTCGGTGAGAGCGACTTCCCACTGTCTGTCGAGTGTAAGACGTTAAGGTAGTTGCGTGGTGAAATTCACGAGGGTATTTTTCGGGAAATACCCCATAGAGCTGTCGTTTGGCAAAGTGATGTAGAACTTGTCCTTCATGTTAGGGCACTGACGTAACTGTCAAGAATCCAAGAATTAAACTTGGTGAGGTAACCTTTCCACTGCACGTACATTTTCTTTATGGCGCCTTAACCCTTGACACGTAGTATCTTATCAACTTTAAAAGGTTCTGGAAGACGTACGTGTTGCAATTCTGGTTCGTAAAACGTTCCCTCCACCTCCTCGCCGTCAAGATAAGTCAACCTGTGGACGACTGGCTGTCGCAACATAACACTGCTGACTTTGAAACTTTCATCACTCCTATGGTTCTCGTTGCTCTTTTCAGACAGTATTTTGGATTTTCTAATACGCATCATATCACCGACTTTGAGTTTTGGCTTACTATTCGAGTTTGGGCGCCGCTTGCCTTACAGATTATCTCTGACTTGAAACAACTGATTTCTAAAACGTCCTCACATGCTATCATGATACTGGAAGTCTTTGCTACATTGTAACCGTCGACGAGATCTTGGAGGACGTCCACATAGCAATATGTGTTATTTTTGTTAAAGTAGTGTCACATGCGCCCTTTCAGAGTTCTATTGATTCGTTCCATAATGTTTGCCTTCACATCTGGATTATGAGTGATGTAGTAATATACTCGTTCTTTATTGATAAATTTCTGGACTAGACGTTCCATGAACTCGGTTTCACCTTGTACATCTATAAACGTAGAGGTTTACTGCCACTTTCTATGAAAATGTCCTGAAAGGCGTCCCTCACGACAATACCTGTTTTGGAGGGAAACATCCTTCCCCAGGCCATTTTGCTTAACACTTCGATGGCAGTGAGCAAGTACACGGCACCGCCGTTGTATTTTCTGAGACTTCGCATATCTTTGAGATCATATTTACAGAGGTCATCAATGTTTGACAACACTTATTTGTTGCGTGGAAACTTTTTACCACAGGTTTGTGTAGCGTATAAGCATCCTGTACACTAAGCCATTCTCATACTTTGGCCGGCTCTTTCTTGGACGCCTTTATGAGCAACGCCGCCCCTGCAAACCCTGCAGTATAAGAAGGGTCGTAGTAGATGTTGGCTAAACGGCCCAATAAGCTCGTGAAGGCAGCTACCTGTTTTCTTCCACCCTTTTCAGTTTCTTATTTTTAGGGCGTTGCGACGATGTAAGTGATTAGGGTACGGGCGTCGGATCACTAATGGGTGGCAAGCGTTACGTGTTTACAATATATTATTTCGGGATGTTTATTTTGTGGAACACCGTGAGAAATTCTCGCCACCCCTATGGATCGCTGTGTTTTCTTTCTTTGACCAAAGCATTAATTAAATCCACAATATTGGAGCCATGGAGAAGCGTATCGTGAATACTCACTACCCCGCTCGAGACCCAAGAGATACCTCCACGGGTAATATGTTCTAATTAAAGTTCGGCTTTTTACGTGCCTGTACGGGTACAGTATTGAATGCAGCAGGGATGGGAAGTACAGACACTTCAGGGGTGGTCGTGGCCGTATTTTCAGGCATTGGAGTGTACTGACTAAAGTGCAGATAGTACTGTAGCACTTGTCCACTTAGACTTGTCAAGTTTTGAAACGAGGATTTTTTTTAGGTGCGTATAACAGTAGTGTAATTGACGTACTAGTACAGCGTTCTTATTGGCTGGATTTGGTCACGTGACCACGCCTCCTGCTCTCTGATTGGC
>CABFOV010009575.1:0-18955 GCA_902141375.1 Timema poppense
TGCCAGAGCAGATGGGCAAATGGGAATTTGGAGCCTTCAAGCTTATTGATCAGCTCAACGAACATTTTGCATGAGTCCGCAACGAACACCATCTGCAGTTTGATGGATTGCCAGGCAACCGGGTCCCTTTGCTGCTCCAACAAATATTCCGCACTTGCGTTGTTGTTCTCATACTGCCCCACAAACTCTATCAGAGCATCCGAGTAATGATTCAGGTAGAGCACAGAGTGGAACCAGCTGTTCCACCTGGTCACTCCTGGACTGGGGAACAGTATTGCTGGAAGATCTGCGTGTTCTTCTTGGAGAAACCAGACATACGCGCTTTTCATTTTTCTGGCGTTTTAAAACGCCATCTTCACTTTCATAATAAACTAGTTCAGTGCCTTTAACTCTTTCATGAAAATATCTCCGACAAGATTTACTTTATGAGCCCAGAATTGAAAATGGAGCAAGTGGTCACCCGCCAAAACATTCAGAGCACCGAAGCATGTTTCCATATATCGAGCCGAGTCGGAAACAAGGCCCAGGATGTTATTGTACTCAATGCCGTATTGAGTGATGGATCCATTGATGGCATGGCAGACCATTGATCCGGTCGCCTTGTCGAGAAACAGGCAGTTGGCCAAGAAGACATCCTGCGTAGCAGCCTCGGCAACAGTGCGAAAGAGGATTGCCAGCACACAACGACCACGGGAGTCAGAAGTCTCGTCAACCACGATGACGATGGGAACACCCTCCACCTTCTCCTTCAGCTCCAGCTTCATTTCTTCTCATATAGGCTGGACGAAGTTTTGTCGTAAATTTCTTCCACAAGGTAGATCTCCAAAACCAGGGATATGCCTGAAAAATTGAAAAAGAATAATAAAATATAACATTTACAAAAGTCAGATCATTCCAATGTGTAATTCACGGCGCTGGGAGAGAGAAATAGAAAGAGAGGGGGGGATAAAATATCAAACTGAATGCGCACATTCTAGTTCAATTGCCATGAGAATGGTTGTGAACAAACTTACTTTTTCAAGTATTCGCGCACCGTTGGATGGTCCAACTTGTTGATTGGAATGTTTGCCTTTAAGCACATTTTAACAGTATCGTAGATGAAGACCAATTTTTCCGTCTTGCCTTTCTTCTGCTTGTCGCAAACTTCGGTGATCGAAAGCTGTCTCTTGAGGCCGTGAGTCTTTTGCTCCTCTCTACTCCGTAAATGTCCTGCACTTACTACGTGTTTATTTAGGCGGTCTTTCTTATCCGACTCTAATCTAATATTGCAAATTCCACACATTAGTATCTTGCTGTAACTCACATAAAATTGTTCGGCGGAAATGGGGGGGAGGGGGGGCTGGTTGCTAAGCAACGACTAACGGAATGTGGTGATTAGCCGGATGGGCTGTGGAAGGCACAAGATGCAAGTGAAACTCAATGATTTTTAATCACCTATTTCCGCTGAAAAACATCGTTTTATAGAAATGATCAGCATTTTATTTAAATGCACAGCATTCTCAGGGAATTCGCGTCTATTTCGCTAAATAGAATAATTTAGCTAAAATACTCTCAAAATCACGTTCTTCGCGTTAATTCGCGAAATAAAAATCACTTTAAACACTTTCAAATGCCATGAAACGCAAAGAAAACTTATAAATACCCTATTTTCGACCCTTTTATTATTATTTTTTCGCGTTTTTCTAAAAAGAGAATTTACCCTATCTCTAGTTATCACCAACGAACTCCCCATTCGATCAATAATACATAGGTTATAACCTACACACTTGTCATGGGAAATGTATTTCTGTTAATACCTGACCAATAAAGCTTGGGCCACACCACACGTTTGCCGAAAATATAGAAAAGAATCTTCTTGAGTCATGCAGCAGTTCACACTTTAGCAGAATCTTACTGACCCATGATGTTTTGCAACACATTATAAATCAATGACATTTCAACTTCTAGTGGATAGACAGATCCTTAAGATAAAAATCACAATGGATGTTTTCAAATTATTTTATCATGATGTAGTAAAACAAACCAACCAAAACAATAAGAGTAAGAGACACGCTTCCCATTTAAAGAGTTTCAAGTCACTTCACAAGCGTTAATTAATCTATCTGTTAATATCTCGCTTTGAAGGTGCATGCTCACTGATTGATTTGTTTGGTTTAGGCAAATGCCCACTAATTGATTCAGTTGGTTTCGCACATGTGCACTGACTGAGTCAGTTGGTTTAGGCGCATGTGCACTGATTGTTTTTTAAATTATTTGTTTGGGTTTCCCTAGCAGAAGTTGTCGCGCTGAAAAGGGAAAGCTGAAATTATTTCAAGCCGCACCAAACGGACAATGCTGATGAGGTTAAGATCTTTAGATTGGTTTAGAACTAGTCACGTTATTACATTTCTGCTCTGTTCTTGTTTTCTTACCCAACGTGTGAATCCTCAGCTAGTGTCTTACTAAATGAGGAGAACAATTCATAGGTGCAGCTTAAACAAGCTCTATTTATCCTTGGATAGACTGCTCGCATAAAATTACAATTCCCCTATAAACATTGCAAATTCAGATATTATATGCGGTGAATATATATTCGTATGACCTACATTATATTTACACATATAATATTCATACACATAAACATTTAATTGTATATGTGGGATGAGTAATTAGTACTTACAATTAAGAGTGTTTATTCTCACTATCCGGTTCACCAGCCACACGCCGCATGCGGTGTACCCCCATACGGTGATAATATACGGTCCAATTTTCATATAAAGGGCCTTTTATAAAATAAAAAGATATTTTTGTGTTCAACGTTGTGAACATTTTAAGATATTATTAGTCTAGTGTTAATTTATATGTATTAATGATATATACCAAAAGTGAACGCTTCATATCATATTAATTGACGTACGAATACTTGAAAGTAAATCTAGTAACTTTCTCTAGATGTTATGTAATCATCTTCCTATGGAAATTGAACTTGAACGTCTCGAGAAAGTGAGATTACTGATAAGGCTGGCGAGCTCAAATTTTAATTTTTACTCCTGGTTGCTCTTACACGTAACCGTTTGCAAAGTTCACTTAATAAATGTATCATGGTAATCAACATTTAAAAAACTAATTATGTTAATCTTAAATATCTTATGTTCAGCATTAATTTGGCGAAACCCACTTTGGTGGTCGAAAGGTGATATCATTGCGATAAATTATTATTATTACTAGCCCTGCGTCTTACTACCCGTTTGGGTTTTACGCTAATGTGTAATGGTAGGGTAATTGTGAGATGAAATGGGGGACCTACAGTTTAACGTGGAATCCGAGCCACGGCGGAGGCCTGGCATTCCACACATTCACAAGTTGTGATTAATACACGTCTTGTCAGAAGCAAAGGAAGGGTTTGGAAATCAGATGAATCTGTGCCGGGACCGAGGATTGAACTCCGGACTCCCAGAACAGAAGTCCTACACTTTACCTCTAGACCACCAGGTCACCACCCTTCCGATATACTGGACTGCCTATGACGGGGAGATCAGGGCTCTAATCTAGGTTGGGTGTACTGAAGTGCTTTTTTTCTAAAATAGTTTTCCACCCTCTTTCTCGCCACTCAAATACGGCTAAACTTTCCCCTGACATACACTGCTTCGTAAAACAAGACTATACAAGAATAATGCCTGTATTCACGTGTTCATCCTTGCGGGGCGAAAAAAAAAATGCTAATGGTTATAAAGTTTGAATAAACATAATTTTATGTTATTGTTGTTGGAAAATAATTTATGTACTGTCTAGAAAAGTGAGTTGCTATGATATTCCTCCCCAAATCCCCTCTATCACCTACAATACCACTGCAGCTTTCCCAAACATTAACAAAAATAACCAAAAGGTATTTGATAGAATATATAGTGTAATTTTATTTGGCGGCTCTTTTCGTGTTATTTTCTTAGGAAAAGACTAATGTCAACTGTTTTTACTGTGTGTTTTTAAGTTTGCCGCTCTTACAAATTACCGGCAGTTTACGAGTTTAATTTGACACTCACGGCACAGCAGTAAGACAGGTACTCAACTGTTACGCAACTAAAGAAGCCGCCCTTCAATGAAGAATATAGAAAGAACAAAAGTATGGTTGCTTCCGAAAGTGCAGTACCTTTTCCATGGACCCTAGGGAAAAAGATAAGAACATGGGTCAGAAAATCATGCTGTCTCTTTTTTTAATTTATGGTTTTAACGCGCCCTTTCTAAATTAGTTGATATAATAAAAACACTACCTACAAACAAATTTATATCCTTATAACAGACACAATATCTATGCACACGGATGCAATTTTTTATTGTAAAAGGGGGAGTACAACTCTAAATACAGTATATATCTATATACCTACCTACCTAAATACCCATCCATATACGCGCCTACCTAACTACCTATCACGCCGTTCCCTCTCGGGGTGGATAAGTAACTGTGCTTATAGCTCAAAAAACAACTACTCCGTACTAAATATATCCTCACTAACCCTTTCTACACTTCCATATCCTTGCATAATCCATTCGCTTCAACAACATCCATACACCAACTAATACATGATCTTTTATTCTTAAAACTCGATGTATCTCTTTCTAACACATTTGTCCACTACATCTAGCCACATCTTACATGGCCTACCCCTTCCTTTTGATCCACACACCTTACATTCATATATATGACTCGTCATTCCACCCACACTCATCTTCTCAACATGCCCAAACCAACGTAAGACGTTTCTTTAACATATACCTTCTAGATTCCCTTTCAAACCGCAATCCTTCAGTACTCATTCATTACTGACTTTGTCCATACGAGTTTTTTCCACATATATTTTTTTAGATAATTCATTTCAACCGCCTTCACCTTGCTCTTGTGTTTCTCATGACAAACCTAAGCTTCACATTCATCAAACAACGTTGGTGTCAACACACTTTTATATACTGCCATCGTTGCCTCTTTCGATACTACTTCATTCTTTACAATAGACCACATGTATCCAACTACTCTCTGAGATGCATTAATCTGTCTGTTGATTTCACCATTTTGCCTTCAATTTTTACAGAATATTCTGCCCAAATAGGTCCTACACATAATTATTCACTTGTTCTACCAGTTTCCCATTTATACTAAATTGACAATCATATCCTGATCCGTCCTTATCAAAAGCTATCACTTTAGTTTTGGAGATATTTATACGAAGATCTATTCTGCGTCACCACATTTAAGCGATTTAATACATTCCTCAAGTCACTCTCATTCTCAGCCATTAATATGGCGGCATCTGCATGTAACAACACTGTCACATTCACTATTTGTACACCAACTACGCCTTCACAAGCATCCCTCTTACACTTATCCATGAATACATTAAACAACCCAGGAGAAATAACACAACCGTGTCTAACACCCTGTTCAAAACCAGAGCATTTGTTCAAAGCTCCATCCACCCAAACGCACAGTGATAAATTGGTTCGGTCATGCCGGGAATCCAACCCGGGACCTCCAGGTTAATAGGTAGACGTTAGACTGACCAAACCTACGTGTCAAACTTCCCGCTAAGCTGGTTGAGTGGTCTAAGGCATAACTCTTGCTATAATCTACTGATAACGGTAATATTGGGGTTAAATCCAGTTTTATTTTATCAAATTATTTACACGCTCCCTCCATGCAAATGCTGGTACTATTCCTCTAAAACTTTTCCTAATCTTCAACACATTAGGTTAATTAATTAATTAATTCATATAACCCTTTTCGGTGGCCACTTGGTCTAACGCGCTGCTCTCGTGTTGGACTAGGCTGCCGAAGACTGAAAAATCGGGGGCACTGAGGGTGGTTTTCACTCTCTTTCCACGCAAATGAGGGTGCACTTCCTCTCAATTAAACCTTCCTACTCTCTAACCCATTAATGTACTTAGTACATAGGCGTAAAACCCGAACAGGAAGTAAAAAATGCTAAAAAAAATCGTATGTGAAAACCCAAACAGTAATGAATCGGCTTAGGGTTCTCATTATTTTATGATTCACTATGAAAGAGGAAATTTTTTAAAAAGATTTTTTTAGTTTTTTCTAATTTTGTAAAACTTCTTGACGTCTTATGTTGCAAGTGGTTACAATAATTTTGTATCAATAAAAATGTGTTAGATACAGCACCTTCAAGTTTCATTACTTAACTGGGATAAACCCCTTCATAGCAAAGGGGTAAAAGTGCACATGTTACAGCTAAAGGGATATAATTAAAAGCAAGGGCTTATATTATTGCTTGTTTTACTAACAATAAGATTTAATAAATTGGTTTCGAATACATGGAAAAATACCTTAACTATGCAGCTTTTCACCAAAGTATCAAACAAACAAAAAATTTACTCAGTAATTACAATAACCAACCAACTTTGAAACAATTTTTTACAAAAGTAAGAAAAGTGCACTTGAACCCCTTTACTTTTAGGCCCCTCAATTACATTACCATTTCGTGCGTCTAACTGTTCATTGGCGTTACGTGGTTTTTGAATGACTCCGAGAGAGCGACGTTGGTGGCGCCACGGGGCGACGAGAGTGTAACATACGGTCACTGTCGCAACTACACATGTGACTCGAAAGCCACCACAGACAATACGCAAACAAATAGCATGGCTGTGTCACATTAACTATATTTTATGAATACTGAAACAGAAACTTAATTATTCATTCTAGAAATTTATTTTTAAAATATTCTTATCTCGTGAGCCCACAATATCAGGTGGTGTGCTGTATTTGTCCCACGGGCTGTATTTTTCTGAACCCTGCCTTAGAACATGTTATACTATTGGCTCAAATATATATATAAGAAATAACAGATGATTGTAAGTTTTCCAAAATTACACCAGTCCTGGCGATATGTTAATTTATACGTAGGCAAGACTGAATATTACCGTTTATATACTGGATGAGCTTCAATAATTATGGACGGCAGGTAGGTGACACACGTCAGTTGAGGTCAACAGCACTAATTATCTGGAATGGTTTGGCTAGGTTATATGAATATTCGAAACCTGGGTGGGAAACATACCTGTTCATCTTGCTCATGCAAATTTAATCGCCTTTCTTTCATTAACATTCTTCTGAGGGCGTCTCCTATTTGAAGGGAAATATACTCACGCTCTTCTTTTGTGAATAGCAACTCTGTAGCACCAAAGCCAGTAAATCAATCCTCACTTACATTAGAATATTCTGTTGTGGCATTGTTGACAATCGACTTTTATTTGTTTAAGGAGTGGTGGAAGAGAACGCGAGGAAAGGCCATTGTTTATGCAGCTCTTAGTAGCAAAACATTCCTTGGTCCAAAATAAATAAAATATTGCTACAGTAGCAACGTTTAGTTTAATTTTCTTCACGTGGTGATATCAACAGTTATTAAATATCTGTTAGGGTGTCCTGGAATTTAATGACTTTTTCTCTTCATTTAAAAAGTTTATCATTTTATGCCACTTTGCTCATAGCAGATATTCAACAACGGTTGATATCACAATGTGAAGAAAATTAAACTAAACGTTGCTACTGGAGCAATATTTTATTTATTTCGTAAAAAAAAGCGTTGCTATAAAAACTGCAAAAACACTGACAATTTATCGCGTCCTTTACATCTGGCTGGATTTATGTTTATAGCAATTTTGTTTTAATCCCATAACTTTGATATTTCTAGTGAAACGTTGTTGAAAATTAGCTAAGTTAACCTTTTCATGAATTGTTTTAACATTGTAAAACATATAATGTTAATCCTTTAGGGACATTTTGAAAAACCTTGTATTCAAAAGGAATGGCTTCATAACGATAAACAACTTGAGTTTTGGAGAGGCTAGAAAATTTAAATACTCTGGAACTGTGCTAACAAAATTAATATGAATAAAATTCAAGAGGAGGTCAAACACATAATTTATACAGAAAATGCCTTCTGTTATACAGTTTGTAAGATGTTGTCGTATCGTCTTCTTTCTCTGAATATTACCCGCCTCGGTGGCGTAGTTAGCTAGCGCGCTAGTGTTGAGCTTGACTGCTGAGGACGGGGAGATCGAGGTTAGAATCTTGGTCGGGTAAACTAGAGGTGGTTTTTCCTAAATGATTTTCCACTCTCCTTCAACGCAAATGCGGGTTCACTTTCTCTAATTCAACCTTCCCCATTCCTAATCAATTAGCGTAATTAGTACTTAAAGCGTATAGCCCGAATGGGTAGTAAGACGCGGTGCTAAATAATTCCTCTAAATATTAAATCGAGAATATACATACCCACACAAACACACAAATGTACTGTACATCCTATTTTATTTATATAACATAGAAGTATTACATGAGACATTCACTACCTTAGAATTAGCTAACGACAAGGGATCTGATGGTGGTCATGAGTCATGAATGACATGAGTAGAGGTTAGATTTGATGAAGCCGCACTGTGTGATTTTAAACCTTTTCATCAGGTTAAAACAAATTGATTGGCTTTAAAATGTTCCTTCATCAACATGTTACCATAGTATAAATATTTTACCCTCTGTCCGAATCTCATGCACGTGTCCTAACCACTGCACCAGCTCGCCGATGAGAGAGGATTCCCCCACCCCCTGACGCAGTATCTGGTGACAAATGGAACTCCTCCCCTTTCCCCCTATCAAAGCTAATCTTCTCTTCTCAGGTCCCCGTTACGTGCTCCGTTTAAGCCTTCAGACACGTCCGAATGACGGAACACGGCACAATAACAACCACAATTTCAATTTACACGTTTACAGTTGTTATTCTGTATCTGTCCGTGTCACATCTCTTTGTCCGTTTCTTGGACATTATTATCGTGACTCATTCTAGTGTTTAATTTATTTTAAGTTACATGTTTTGACACACGGATTGCAACAACATTTCCAAAAAAAAGTACTCAATTTTACCCGATCGGCAACCCAAATATTCCTAAGCGAGTTCTAAAACTATTAATGACCTGCTTCGGTGACCGCATGGTCTAAGGTGTTACTCTCGTGTTAGACTAGACTGCTAATGACAGGGAGATTGGAGGTTGAATCTCAATCGGGTGTACTAAGAAGGGTTTATCCTTAAATGGTTTTCCACTCTCCCTCCATGTAAATGAGGGTATATACTTCTAAATTTAACCTTCTCCATCTTCAAATCGTGAGCACAGTTAATACATATGTGTATAACCTTACCAGATATTAAGACGCAGTGCTAGAAAGAAGAACAAATGTCGTTTAAAAATTCTTCTCTGTTTTTAACATATAATTAATTTCTTAAATATATGTACCCCTCGCCTACCTGGAAAGCTATGGTATAGTTTATGAATCCGAATTCATAAACTATACCATAGCTTTCCAGGTAGGTGAGGGGTACATATATTTAACAATATATTTTGAACTTTCGCCCTTATTATCTAAATAAGAGTACGGATGTATTGAAAATCCTCCAGATTTACTGAAACCTTTCTATCTGGCATGTAATATTAGACGAACAGTTCCTCTAAAAAAAAGGTACAAAACATTCACCTAAGTGTGGCTGTAACAAAGGCTGCCATCCGTTCTCATTTCCGTAAGAAGACCGAAATAAAGTCATGATTTCTCCTCACGCGCTGGTCCATCACAATGAACCACGCGGTAGTGAGCTCCCGGCGATATTACACTAACAACCGAGATGATTATCCTCAACACATTTATATGTCAAAATGCCTAAGAAGTCAGTCATCCATGAAGATTTCACATTTTAAACTTTAATAATATGGAAGACTTTTGAAGTTGTTTCGAAGAAAAGGAGTCATGTCCAAAATATAATTAGGAAAATGGGCTTATGCTTAGTGTTTGTTATACTGGGTTTAAATTCATACATAATTATTAATAGCACTTAGCTTATCGCTTCGGTGACTGCCTAGTCTAACACGTTACTCTCGTGTTAAGACTAGACTGTCAAAGACGGGGCGATCTTGGTTCGATCCAGGTTGGGTACACTGAGGGTGGCTTTTCCTAAATGGTTTTCCAATTTCCCTTCACGTAAATACAGGTGCAATCCTCTAAATTAGTTCTTCCTAATACCGGACACATTAGTGAAATTATTACAGAGACAAAGGAAGGGCCTACAACACAAACGGATGGTAAAACCCAATGCAAAAAAAAAAAAAAAAAAAAAAAAANAAAAAGCGCATTGCACATTGTATGTAAGAATTTGAAATACATTATTAATGCTAAACGATGGAGTTCATAATCGATACATAGTGAATAGTGCACAATTTATAAAGTTGATATAGTTTTTTTATGCGTTATGCATGGAATTGAACATAAATAACCCTTGAACAGGTCAATTATGAGAAGCTCTAGCTCAGGGATGAGGAAGGGACGCATGTGGCCTTTAGAAGTATTCGGTGATTTATTCTCACATATTCTATCAATTATGTATTTTCATCGTTTATAAATTATATACTCTCAAATTCAAATTGTATTTCTACAATATAATAAAATGAAGTGTTTTATTAACTTTTAAGGTGTTTTGTTTATAGACCTTAATTCTTGAATGATTTTCTATCATATTTTATAATTCCTGATATATATTTTTAAGTATGCATGTACAAAATATAGCCTGTCTACAGTTGAATGTAAAAATTAACCAAGAACCACGGAGAACCAAATCGAGGAAAAGCGAAAAATATTGTTTCGGTCAAATGGTTCAAAGTTTATGTATTTTTTTAGAAATGTGTTATTCTATAAATAGATAATAAATATAAGCAAAATTGAAAAAAGTAGACTAAAAATCTTTTGCTCCTAAATATATACATTAACTTATATTTATGTAAATTACATCTTTAAAATTTCGTCAAAACGGACTGTACATGCTGTACGTGAAGAGTTCGGCATCACGAGAAATTTGTGAAGTGAACTGCGGCCTTCCAACGTCAAAAAGTTCCACACACCTGCAGTCTAACCACCATACAATTAAATTAAATACTTTGTGGTATCCACACAAGTTTGAATTTTCTTTGTTTTAACGTCGATTACAAAGATTGCATATATGATTACACATCAAGGATTTTTTTAAATTCGGTTATTGAGAAGTAGGTCTACTATAATATTCATGAGAAAGATATAAAATAAAAACAAAATAATCATCAAATTTGATTTATAGTATAGGATCAATCTAAATTAGGTTAAGTTTATGTTTCAACAGATACAGTTTAATGAGTGTGTTTTTCGAGTGAACCCCTAAACGAAGTATTTTTAAAGACTTTTTCTAGTAGAGCAAAAAGGCTAGGCCAATATATATTATTTTATAAAAGACAATCAATTTAATTAAGACTTTAATCACTACGATTCATTATAAAACTTTGTATTTTTACTATGAACTTTGTACTTTACGTGTTATGCGTTATGTATCATATATACCCAAACTTATCAAACTGTCCTTCAAAAGGAAGGTTAAGTAACATTAACAAAAGTCCAACAGGGATTTAAATTATGTGAGGATGTCAGAAAATTGTTGCCGAGTGCTATTTTAGAGTCAAACAATAGAATCCAATCTATCGAACTATAAAGCTTCCCAAGTACTTGTCTCCTTGTACAGTAAACCCCATCATTCTCCATAACGACGTCCTAGTGATGTGTTGCGTTCCTAAACGCGGTCAGATGAGAAGGTAGAGAGAGCTCCGTGGAGTCGGTGAGCTTGCCTTTGAACTAAGAACTCCTCCAATCGTGCAGCAATAGAACAATATAAATCAAGGAAGGGGGAGGGGTCTTACAGCGGGGTCGCTACACTGAGACGTTGAACGTTTCTTCGATGGCCGCTTTACACTAACGAGGAAAACATCCAGACACTTTTACAAAGTAGGTACCCAACCTACATTAATGTGGGTGCATTATATATTACCCTTTCATTACTACTTAGATTAAAGAATTCTTTTTTAATCTGACAGTATTTAACTATAAAATATGAGAGGTCTAAATAATTTTAACGAAAAAGTACAAAGGTATCCGGTGCCTTAGTGCATTATAAATGGGGAAGAACTAGTAATTGGTCTCTAAATTTAATGATTTCACATAAAGAGTAGTCACATCGGTCCCTTTACTATAGCACTGCGTAAAAGCAAGACAACTACTCCACTATGGTCGGGATCGCCAAGGCGTAGGTACTTATGTAACTCGATTAATGGACACATTGTAAATTTGAAGGATTTAAAAAATCTATTCAGGTTTGAAATTCGAAAGGAGCTATAAAAAATATGTATTTAAAATAGGATTTGTAAGAGTCATCGTGCCGCTTGTTAGTGATTTAGTTTAACGCAATTATCACAAAAAACCTAAAATCCAGAACTCAGACCATTAGTTTATCATTTTATTGAATATGAACGTACAATTCAACAACATGTGTCAACACTTAATTACTATTACTATTTTATACATTAACTTAAACATTAATCACCCTCTTTGGTGGCCGCATGGTCTAAGGCGTCATTCTTTCATTAGACTAGACTGCCGATGTCGGGGATATCGAGGTTCAAACCTCGGTTGGATGTATTGAGGATGAATTTTCCTAAATGGTTTTACACAATCCCTCCACGAAAATGTGGGTATACTTCCTCTACCATCCTAATCTAAAAAAATCTATTGTAATTAGTACATAGGCGTATAGTCCGAACAGGTTGTAAGACGTGGTGATAAAAAAATATATTAATACGAACCAATTCAGAAATGAGAGGGGAATCATACCAATGTTGGAAAGTTACGCTTTCCTGCGTATTTCATGTGTTCTAAGATACAAATTAAAGATCTGATACCCGTTTCGGTGGTTGGTGAATGGTCTAGGGCAGGATTCACAAATTCACGGCCCGCGAGCCACATCCAGCCCGCTAGTCATATCAGAACGCTCCGCTTGTCTGTAATATTTTTATATTATTTCTATCCAGCATGCAATCATAGACGTGTGTAAAAAATATTATATTTTAATTTGAGTTTGTACCTAAATTGGAATGACAAAAAAACACTTAGGATTATTTCAAACCGTGTTTTATATTTTGTATCACTTTAACTACTTTATCGTGGGCATTTTTATTTACATAATTTAATAGATACTCCTTCAAGTATTTCGCTAACCTAAATAAGCACACATTAATGATTTTAAGTACCAAGCATCAATCAAATAGCTACCATAGGCTTACATCGGTGGGCACGCGAATTAGACGTCACCTCTTCTGATCTAGTTTGCTAGTGTCGGGGAGGTTTAAGGGTTCGAATTTCATCCGGATATACAGAGGGTAGTTTTTCCTGGATGTTTTCTCACATTCCTATCACTCAAATGTGGTAAAATCTCCTCTAAATTATATCTTTCTCGTCCCTTACCTAATAGCGTGAATAAAATGTGTATAACCCAAATTGGTAGTAAAATCTGCCGGAAAAACAAAATAAATATATTCAAGTAAACATATTTTTATAGGGGGTGGTCCACAACACGCGAAGATTTTATAAATCTAGCCCTTAAACCAGTGTTTTTGGAGACCACTGGTCTAAAGCGTCACTCCTGCAATAGAGTGGATTGCTGATGAGAGGGACATCAAGATTAGAATCTCAGTCGGATTTACTGAAGTTTTTTTCAAAATGGTTTCCCACTCTAACTACGGGCAAATGCGGGTACACTTCCTCTAAATTCAACTTTTCTCATCGTGTACACAATAACGCAGTTTTTATAAATGCATATAACTGGAACGGCAATAAGATGCAGTGTCCGAAAAAATAGGTTTGATCCGTGAATAATTGGATTAAATGCATCTCTAATACACATAGAAACCCTTTATCATTTGATATTCAGCATTTTAATTTGTTTTAACTTTTACCAAATTACATTAATTTTGTTTCTATTCCTGGAACAAAAAAACACAAATAAAATGACAAATTTCTTGGAATATTCTTAAATTACCATTTTTTTTTCTTCAGTGAATTTATAAATTATTATTGAAATATATAAATATAGTTATGAGAATACCATGACAAAACGTTTAATCTATGAAGAGTTGTTTAAAAGAATTTCCATTAAACCCCGGTCTGGTTTAGAGGTGAGACGATGAGTCGTTTGTTTGGTAGTTATGGAGGGTTTGGTCCATTTTGAAAATATAGGATTCCCATCAAACTGCACGTATCCGATGACAATCTTGTTGCTTCATTTCAATCTGCTTCGTCAATATCCACTGGACATCTGGTTAAACAAAACTTAAGTAATACATTTATTTTATTTTATAGGAGGTTCTCATCCAATACCGGAGGTTTAAGAGGCGTAAATAAGTTTCTGTTGAATTCATCATATTTATCAGAAATAAAATAATGATGGCTTTACATAATTATAATTTTGTTTAAATTATTTAGTTCTAAAGAAGAAATAAATAAATGGTACGACGCAATGGCACAAACTTTCTCGTATTGTAATTTGTAAATTATGGCTTCGAAGAAAAAAAAATAGGTTTTGAGTAATTTAGTCTCAAATAAGTTTTCCTCATAAAAAAAATATCATCTTGTTGATCACAATATATTATATCTCGTCTTTATATATCAATTATAAACATAATTGTTCAAATATATTTTATAAATTCAAACTAAAAAAAAATTATCCATAAACTACCCTAAAATTATTTGTTAGTTGTTAAAATATTTATTATGAAATCTTATTCCCTGATTCTCATTTTGAATTCATCTTCAACCTCAATTTCCAAAATATACAAATTTTCTATAATTTAAATTAAATTATTTTAAATAGATAAAGATAGATTATTATTGTTAACGGTAGCCCCTGTACCAATTTAGAACCAAATCAATAGATATATTAATAAAAAAAAAGCTAATCTTAAGAAAATCATTCATTTACTAACTATTATTAAATGTTTATTTAGAAAACAAATCTGTATAACTATTTATGATAAAAGGAACTTAACAGATACACATTTTGAGCAAAATCACATTTTATTACATAATACCTTTTAGCAAAATCATTACATCCATTTAAAAAAAAACAATCGAATTTTCCAAAATAACTCATCTATAAATGACTATGTAACGTATTCTTATCCAAAACCAAGTATAAGATGATAATTGTCATTTCAAACCCTCCCAAGCTACTCATTTGAAAACAAATCACTAGGACAATTTTCAAAATATTTTCAGTTTAAAAAAAATCAGTGATATGTAAACTACCCCTCATAAATGTTTTGCCTGGAAACCAATTATACAATGACATTTTCCATATCAAACACATCTTAGATGTACATTTAAAATAAAACCGTTAAAACAATTTTAGGAATATTTGTAACTAAAAAAAACACGCATCAGTAAACTACCCATAATTTTAGTGCTAGGCTTAAAATAAAAATAAAAATCCAAGGCACACCCCTGCCAAATTGCACGATCACAATACTTTCTCTTGACATGATAGATTAAAAATATAATGTTTCGAATGTTACGCTTTATATATAAAGGCTTCAGAAAGAGACTTAGAATACTAAAAGAAGCACTCGTGTATCCTCTTGCAACTCAAACAACAGTCCCATTTTTATAGGCAGGTCCTTTTAAAATATACATAAATATTTTTGTGAACAAATTTGATAAAATTTTATAATTAATATTATTATTTTTAACTGATTGATATTATCTAAAAAAAAGTGAAATTTGCAGACATAACCTAACGTATTAATACTTGAAAGTAGATTTAGCTACTTTTTTATTTGTCAAAAAAGGCTCTTCTTATGAAAATTGTGGAAACTATCTATATTTCAACTAAGTCATCATCCTATTACTTGTGGTTACCAAGTCGAGATAGATTGATGTTTATTATTATTATTATTATTATTATTATTATTAGCACCGCGTCTTACTACCCGCACTTACGCTAATGTGTAATGGTAAGGTGATTGTGAGATGAAATGGATGACCTACAGTTTAACGTGGAATCTGAACCATGGTGGAGGCCTGGCATTCCCCACATTCACTAAATGTCTTTTCATAGGGGAAGGAAGGGTTTGGTAATCAGATAAAATTGAAATTTGAGAGGGTGTTTAGTTTTTATCTTTAAGAATATCAGTTTTCTATACATTGTTCCTTCATTGAGATTTATTCACCCTCTCAAATACCTTATAGTGGGAGTGTGAGGAACGCGAGTTAAGGATAGTATTTTCTCAGTTTTTATATAAAAACAATTTTGTAGTCAAAATAAATCAAGTATTTCTCCAATAAAATCATAGAGTTTAATTTTATTCACGTGGTAATATCAACAGTTCTTAAATATGTATCAAGGGTGTCCTGGAGTTTAATGACAACTTTTTTTTCTTCATTTAAAAATTGTATCATATAATTTCACTATGCTCATGATAGATATTCAACGACTGCAACCAGATTCGGTGGTCACACGGCTTAAGGCGCAACTCTCGGAGTAGACTAGACTTCCAATAATGGGGAGACCGATGTTTGACTCTCTGTTGGATGTACTCAGGGGGTGTTTTCCAAAATAGTTTCCACTTTTCCTTCGCGTGAATGCGGGTACACTTCAACTTAATACAACCTTCCCAATCCCCAATAATATAAGCCTAATTAGTACATAAGCGTATAACACTAACGCGTAGTAAGACGTGGTGCTAATAAAACCTGCTGATATCACCATGTGAAGAAAATTAAACTCTATGTTTCTACCGGGGCAATATTTTATTTATTTTGGCCAACAAAAATTTGCTATTAACACTGTAAAGTTATTGCCCTTAACGCGCCTCCCCCTACACCCCAACTAACGATCATGCATTCACTTTATTTTATTCAGTTTAAAGTTTTAATTTGTGATGAATACGTTAGTGAGCACTTTCAAACTTCTCTTATCACCCAATTGACTAAACGTATTAATTACATTACTAGGGTAGGAACGAGAAAAGTAGAGTTTTAAATATAATGCACCCACATTAGCATATAGAGTGAGTGAGAAACAGTTTAATCAAACTATCCTACAGTATACCCGACCGCGATTCGAACCATGAGGAACCGGTCACCAGCAAACCAAACTAGATGAGCTTGAAATTTAGACCAAGTATCAACCGATACGGGCTAGTAATCGTGTTTATTACCACTGAAAAATATTACTCAATTTAAAAAAAAACTTTTTGTCGTAGAGGAATCTAGCTCCAAGAAATCTCAGAAACACATGGTTTCGAGGAATAACCAGTTTCAAATTTTGGGTACCGTGAGGGGAATAAATAATAACGGGTCAACTTCCAGGCATAATTATTAGATTATTAGAAAAATACACACATAATTGCTCGTCCTATCTTAAAGTACCTTATTAAATACTCCAGGTACTCCTCTTTTACCATTCCTAAATAGTGAAATTGGAGCTAAATATGTGGAATAATTATGGCAGAACAAGTGTGAAATATGTAAATAGCACTTGTTACAAACATCCGCTAGGCCAGAAAATGTAGCTTTAAGAACAGGTACGAAGAATCTAGAGGAATCCAAGTGGAAAATTAATAGCAATCAACCCAAATAGAACAAAGTGAAAAATATGCAAATGTTCAACCTGAGGGAAACATTTAAATAGGGGCCGTTACATTTAGAAACAAAGTCTTCGATAAAACTCCTGTAGAAATAAATTCAATGTAGATTTATATTTATGGGTGCATTCTAACTGCAGAATAAAGATACCTATTAACAGGAATATATGTAGGGTCAATAATCTTATATACTGAACTGCAGAAAACCGCCAAGTAAGTTCTAGCCACCTTAGTTGGATCAAGGCTAAACTTAGAACATTTAAGTGTTTTATAGAAAAATGTAATACCTATAATAATACAAATGTACAATTAACCCATTGTTTTTTCACTTTGCAGTTCAGTGTAAATTATAACCCAGGATTTGACCTGGAAATCCTTCTATGCAGCTCGGGTAGGAGATTACAGAGCATGGATTAGTTTTTTTTATGCAATTCGTGTACACCGTTTCCTATTACCAGTACGTCCAACACAACATATATTAACGGTTTATTATTAGGGCTAAGGATGAGTAGGGTCGTTTGAGGAAATGTACTCGAATTAGCGTGTAAGAGAAATGGGAAAACCAATTAGATAACAATCCTCCGTGTCTTACCACCCATCCGAGATCTACGCATTCTATTTGTTCTAATAAGGTAGGATTGATGAACTCAGCCTCTAAACTGAAGGATATGTACCCGTATCTGCGTGGAGGGAAAGTGGAAAACCGTTTGAGAAAGAGCAGTAGAACACTTAACCGGGATTCTAGTTCTGACCTCACCAACTCCGTCAATGGTAAGTCAAACAAGACGAGCCTTATGTGTAGTCTGTGTGTCCACCAAAGTGCGTCATTGAAATGAGACACATGAGTAAAACTATATCTTGATACATCGAAACTCTATCTCCTTACCATCGGCAATCTAGTCTCTTGCGAGCCCCTCGTGTTAAACAAGCTGGCCACAGGTTGTGGGTGGAAATATTAATCGTGGATTGATTATTATTGTTCAATGTCGCTTTACAATGTACATATATTTTATAGGGATTGTAGCAATACTAAATTAACTTCACGCACTACTTATCAAGGGTGCTTATAGCTCGAACGGGTAGTAAGACATGGTAATAATAATAACTTATCAAGGGCACTTTCAAATTTTTATATTTGGTAAATATTTTACAGCGCAGCGAACAATGAAAAAACAAAACATCGTTTAGTAAATTATAAACTCTTTTACAACTCTGATTTGATAAAATATATCACAAAACTAATTCAATAGATTCTCTATTTAGATAACTTATAAATTTTAACATTAACCTAATCTAAGCCCCTATTTTTTACACTCATTCTTCAATGGACCCATTCATGAAAGCGTCTGCCTTTTTTTTAACGCCCGATTGGGTTACACACTCATGTACTAATTACGCTAGTGTGCTAAGATAGATAAGGTCTCATTTATATGAAGTG
>CABFOV010009577.1:0-18951 GCA_902141375.1 Timema poppense
TTCACAAGATGTCTTGCCAGAGGTGAAGGAAGGGTTTGGTAATCAGATAAATCTGTGCCGGGACCGAGGATTGAACCCCGGATATGACTTATAGATAGGCCTACACCATATTGTTAATATTTACAAACATTCTCAAATAAGAGATTTTTGTTTTTAAATTATTATATATAAATATATAAAACATAATTAACTATAAAGGTCACAAACACAAAACATTTATAAATGTAAGCCCACAATTATTTGGGGTCAATTTTATGTTCAAATAATTAGCAGATTATACGTTTTTAATTAGTTTTTGAGTCAAACTTTGCACTATCACATTTTAGGCGATTTATTTGAGGAACACCGAGTTTCGTCAGGAGAAGGAAAAGGAAAAAAGTCACAGCCTTGTTCCGTCACGGCGTTAGCTCAATTCCGTAACCATTATCATTACCATTAAATCATACTAACGAATTTCGTCATTGAAAATTGACCCATTTAAAATGGCAAAAAAAGAAGAAAAAAGTAATTTACAAAATAAATAAATATATAATTTCAACAAAGTAAAAGATCCATCTTATCAAGTATTAAACCTTATTATACATAATTAATAAAATAATTAGAAATTACAATAGTAGGCATAGTTTTTACCTATAAATAAAGTTTCACTAAGTCAAACATCTATAAATAATTTAAAAAAACTATAATAAACAAATTGTGAAAAACTGTACAAGTCTTTTAAATTCAGCAATTAGGGTTATTAACTAAACCAAAATATATATAGAAATTAACGTAAAATAAACCATAAGAGAAAATCGATTACTCCTCATTCTGAATTTTGCCCTTTTGCTTAGTTGACAGTACTTCGATTGAGCGCTAAGAATCAGAAGTATCAAGAATCGTAATATTAAGATCGAAATATTAAGATCGATATTCGATTCTTTCGACAACAGTAATAATCGAGGTTAACGAGATATTGAAGACTCGAGTTTAACATCGATACATTATATACTTGACAAAAAAAAACTTGTAATAATGTTAATATTAAGTAACTATTACGAGTGGAAAACTCTACAAGTTTTTTAAATTCAGCAATTAGGGTTATTAACTAAACCAAAATATATATATATCAATTAACGGAAAATAAACCATAAGAGAAAATCGATTACTACTCATTCTGAATTTTGCCCTTTTGCTTAGTTGACAGTACTTCGATTGAGTGCTAAGAATCGAAGTATCAAGAATCGTAATATTAAGATCGAAATATTAAGATCGATATTCAATTCTTTCGACAACAGTAAGGATCGAGGTTATTGAGATATTGAAGACTCGAGTTTAACATCGATACATTATATACTTGACAAAAAAAAAAAACTTGTAATAATGTTAATATTAAGTAACTATTACGATTTTTTTTAAATATGTAAATAATGGAATAGTCAGAAAAAGAAAAACTGAAAAAGGGTTAAATCAGCTAAAATTATTAAATAGGTTTAGGACCACCTGTACTTTATAATATAAATTCGATATCCACCCTGAACACAGAAAAAGGACTCTATGAGCACATATACGGGTCAAGTTAATAGTACGGACATGCCTTGTGCGATTAAAGGATGCCAAGTGGGGTAGCCTACCCTCAGGGGAATGTATATAATTTGAATATTTTACTATGCATTGCTAAGCCTTAAGGGCGCCTTCTTCATGAAGGTAACAATCCTCACGCTGCAATATAGCTGATGAGAATTCAGCTTTCATGCTCAAACTACACACAAAAAATATCTTCATATAGCTCGGAAATTTATTTTTCGGCCATAATAACAAATTACCTCATTTGTTTAAGGAAGACTGGCTCTAGTTTCTTGTACCCTTCACCTTCATCACATAATTGGGGACATATTTTAAAACTTCGTTGAAAATTAGCTAATATTACATTACTATATTTTATTTATTATATATTCAACTCAAAATGTATTGCCTATGTAGTATTGTTGATAGTTTTTAACCTTACTTAGGCGTAGACCGTATTTTGAAATAACAACCACTATTTAAATGTCTGTAATCAGTTTCAACGCTTCACTAGTTGACACTATTAATTTAAGTAAGGCTGTCATGAAAGGTAGTTTATTAGTATACCGATTGCCTTGTGAGTTAAGAGACTATAGTTTATGGAAGTGGTGTTAAAATCAGCAAAGGCACTTCTCGGAAAATTAGAATGCCTGCACCACGAAATTCGCGAGAAAATCCATTGGAGCGTTTAAACAATTTTACTTAGTAAAAATAAATAATACGACACAATCGTAAGTATAAACTTTATCATATAGTTTGTGAAAAACATGTCAAAAATTAGTAGTAAACTACTCAATAAGCAATTCTTATAAAACAAATAGGTATAATTTTATAATCATATGAAACATTTTCCAGTCATCAATTTTTAGCAAAGTGCTATACCAATTTTTTGTTTGAAAATTACAATAAAAAAGCCATTAGTAAAATACATTAAAATTAATTATTCTTAGAAAAATGAACAAACATTCTTATTCATAATGTAAAACACTCATCAGATACCAAATTTAGCAAAAACTTTATCTTCTTTTTTTAAATTTAAAATTTTCAAAAATTAGTCATTAGTGAACTAATAAATATCGAGTTTGATGAAAATCTATAAAACTCTTTCGGCTGTATCCTTAGAGACAGACAGGCTGGACTATAAGACCCACGTTTTTTCGCTTTGTGGATACATACAAGGTAAGATTTGCCTTAATCGTCAATTGTGGCATGTAAAAGAACCTTGGAAGGTATATGAAAATACCTTTCTAGGCGAAATTGGTAGACCCTTTCGCTCTCTCTCATTGACATTATCGTGTACTGATACATTCAATCGGTTCATAAAGTGTACATAAAATAGCTCAAATCTATTATAGAAAGCTATAACTAAACCAGGTTATATTAATTTAACGTGGCCTAATAATTTGAATAGTTACTCTTTAACTAAAAGTAATGTCATTAAATAAACTACAGTGCGAGGTTTATTTAAAGCTAAAAATAATGATTTTGTGTTGGTTCATCTGAAAACGGTTGTATATTGTTACATGTATGGTCTAATCTATATTTTATAATATTTATGTGTATCGGTGAAGACCTAGGTGTAATTTTGACAGGGTTCCTTATATAATAAAAAATGAGTTGTGGTTTCCAATAAAATGTAAAGAGCTGTAGATTTGCACGAAAATCATAAAACTTCCTAACTGTCACTGGAATTTATTATAAACCCGGTGGTTTATACAAGCATTAAAGTTAATTAGGGAGGTTTTTTTCACCTGGGTATAATTTTATCTAATCCTACGATATTAAATATATAAGATGCTACTTACAAGTATAATATAAAATTGTATTTCATTACTCTCATTAATAAGACATTGAATAAGAGGTTATGCTTCAAACACTTATAATATTTTGTATTTTACTATTAGTGATTATATTATAGTAGATCTTGCTCCCTCCATTTATAAAGTACTAACTAGGGTTACGTCATGTTAAGAATTGGTATGTCCTCTCATCGTTACTACTACAGTCTTAATATTTCTACTTGGATTTAAATTTGAAATACCTCCTATAATTTCTACTTGGATTTAAAGTTGAAATATCTCTTATAATTTCTCCTTGGATTTAAAGTTGAAATATCTCTTATAAGTTCTCCTTGGATTCAAAGTTGAAATATCTTTTATAATTTCTCCTTGGATTTGTAGGTGTTATTTTTATTTGGTTTTCAAGACAGTAAACAAATGAATACTTTATTCAATAGCATATTTTATTTTTAGAGAATAACCGCTGTCAACATGGTTTCGTTAGTCTCGTAATAAATGTCAAAATTTAGAAATGTAGGTCGATTTTTAAGAATCTTAAATTCAAATGACTTGATACGAGCTATTAAGGTGGGATAGAAAGAGACGTGAGAAAAGGCCATCTTTTTTGCAGTTCTTATAGCAAAACTTTTTCCGTCGCAAATAAATAAAATATTGCTTCAATAGATACACAAAGTTTAATTTTCTTCATATGGTGAAATAAATATCTGTTGAATATCTGTCAAGAGTGTCCTGAAATTTAATGACAACTTTTTCCCTTAATTTAAAAAGTTTCCCATCTAATGCCGTTATGCTCGTGACAGATATTCAATAACTGTTTGTATGGCCAAGTGAAGAAAATTAAACCTTATATTTGTACTGGAGCATACTTTGATTTATTTTGGCAAAAAAAAGTTTTGATATAAAAACTGTAAACGAAGTGGTCTTTTCTCTCGTCCTTTTCCATTCCATCTTAAACATAAAACATTTTGAGCGGCCGTCATATTGAAACAAATAGCCAAATGGAAAAAAAAATATATGTAGGTACTGTACATCGTCGTTTTACCTAGGTTCAAAGAATGTCTCTAACAAACTTCGTTAGAATTTCTCCACATAAACGACAGTTTTGCGTAATAAAGATCCAGGCGGACATACAGACGAAATGCCAAATTCTCATAAGCAGGACCTCGCATCGATCTTTTTTTTTCTAATCTGTCTTAGTACACAATAAAAAATACTTATGGGACGACAGTATCTGATTTTATGAGTAAAATGTAAGTTGTATCTTGACCATACTTATCACACACATAGGCTGCTACCAGGACACTTTCGGTTTTGGTTTAAAATCTTCCTGGGGACTAAACCATTTCGTGGGCCATGTGCATTGGTGTGTGCCTATTGTAGTCACGTTTGACTCTTTAAAAAAGTGGCAAATGCGTTTGTTTATATGCATAAACTCCAGGATGCCTTAACTCAAGTCCAAAAAATAAAAATAACTAAGCTGTTTCTAGTGTATTTTAAAAAAACTATTGAAATTATAGCCAGAGATACCGAAGAAAGATTTAATCCTTTTACAACCGATATTTGTAAACACAGACTATTCACATAAGCCATAATTAATATACAAAATGAATGTGTTACCGCTATTTGCATTACAACTTTTGAAAAAAGTTATAAAAGTAAATTATTAGTGCATTAGACTTAAAATTAACCTAGGTTTACTTAGATAAACCAACCGATAACCTACACGCTCTATTATCTTAAATTACGTAAACTAACCCAACTTATTAAGTTAATCAAAGCGAGTCACTAGGGTCTATATTCACACGATGGATGATTTATCATAACATTATTTTTATATCTAAACAATACTTTTATATTTTAAAATAAATGGTACTGAACTCCGCACGGACTTTCTCACTCTTTTGTTTGAAAATGGAGATATTTACTCAAAGCTCGTAATACATGTGAAACGAAATATTATTATTATTATTATTATTATTATTATTATTATTAGCACCGCGTCTTACTACCCGTTCGGGTTATACGCACTTACGCTAATGTGTAATGGTAGGGTGATTGTGAGATAAAAATGNNNNTATTATTATTATTATTATTATTAGCACCGCGTCTTACTACCCGTTCGGGTTATACGCACTTACGCTAATGTGTAATGGTAGGGTGATTGTGAGATAAAAATGGAGGACCTACAGTTTAACGTGGAATCCGAACCACGGTGTAGGCCTGGCATTCCCCACATTCACAAGTTGTGATTAATACACTTCTTGTCAGAGGTGAAGGATGGGCTTGGCAATCAGATAAATCTGTGCCGGGACCGAGGATTGAATCCCGGACCCCACACAGAAGACCGACACCTTACCCCTAGACCGCCAGGTCACCTGAGAAACCAAATAATATACACTAACAAACCCAAGCATAACTTACACTATACTTATGTAATGTTTTTTAAATCTCGGTTTTAATTTTATAATTTTGTTTTTAAAGAATTAATGTCCTCATTAGCATATTTTGACCGATAAAAAAGATCAATGTTGGGTCCAAAAGGGTCAACACATCGTATTAAAATTTCAACTTCAAGCTAAAATCTTCTACATTTTATTAGGTGTTGCAAACCTTCATGCCATCGCATTGCTATTAAATTTCTCATTTATAAATTTTGACCAATAAAAAATGTAATTATTGACTATTGAGTTTGTTGTACAAACATTACTCCTAAGAGGGAGAATTATTGCGTTAACACTTAAGTAGTAGCTCTTTACAACTAAAGTTCACAAAGTTGTAAAAATATATTTACCAATATCTCAGAAAATGTTGGAATTATAAAAATATAGTTCATATAAAAGTTTTATATTTTTAATAGTACTACAATTTTGCGATGATAAGTTATTTAGTATCTCAAATAGTTGCAGAGATACGGAAGTTTCTGCTTCTGTAAAGTACCCTAAAATTAATGTTCATGGTAAAATGAAAAAAGCCAGTTTATTTATAATCTTAATCAATACTTAGATACGAATTTTAATCAAAATCGTTAGAGTCAATTTTGAGAAAATCGATTTTTTCTCTTTTCGCCCTTTCTTAAACTACTCTTAATTTTAAGTTTAAACAGACATACAGACAGACGTCATTGCAAAGACCACTTTTTATGCTTCGGGGGGTCATGAGACGTCGACATCCATCAACATTTCAGGCTAGATTTTCTTTTGCGGTCGCAATACTCTTACCTTTTGTGTTCGAAAAGTTAAAAATATATATATTTACATATAGCTTGAAAGTTATTGGTTTTATAAAAATATGCTTCTTATAAAATATTTGTATTATAAAGAGACCTACGTATTTGTAACGATTAGTAATTTATATCTCAAATAGTTTAGGATATATTATAAAAAAAAATTACAAATCAGACTGGAGCCCTTAAAGTCATTTTACCGAGATATTGAGAGAATCCATTTTGTTAGGAATATTTATAAATGTTTAGAAATGAAATTTAATCAAAATAAATTTTTTCTATTTTTGCCCTTTACTAAACTACCCTTAATTTTAGGGTTAGATATCCAATTCCAAAAACCCTTCGGGGTAACCCTATGAAAACCCTAGATACCAAGTTTTAGTTCGATCGGTAAAATAGTTTAGACTCTAGTTGGAGGTACAGACAGACAGACAGACAGACAGACGGAAAGTCAAAAACAACTTTTTTTGGATTCTGGGGGTCATGAAACGTCAAGATTCATCAAAATCTTGAGTTCGATTTTTTTGATTATTACAATACTTTCTCTGCCTGTAAGATAGCGAGAAAGTAAAAACAACAGCTACAATTTGCACCCGTCTAACCATTTGTTTATTTATAGGTTGGAAACAGAGATAACATTCTTATTTAAAAAGTTTTAAGAATAGATTCAGTAATTTATATCAGAACCAATCTAAACGAACTTGAACATACTTTACGGACTGCTCCTGTATTCTATTTTTTCATTCTCTTTGTTCCTTGCGCATTCTTTGGCAGGTTCCGCTGCTATTATTCTTTCTCGTCAGAATGAATGGCACTTTATTAGACCATTTATTAATCTTGTCTCATGAAAGAATAATCCTGTCTCAAGCCTTGCTTCTAGATGTATTATTAACAACGTGAGTGTCTCAGGTCGCAAGATTTCATGAAACGGATTGGATTTTATTTCCCGGCCTTTTCAAAAAATATATGTAGAAATATTTATATTTAAATTTTTTTTCACAGCTATTTTTTTTCATGTAATTAATATATTGTAGTCGCGAAAAATCTTCTACCTTGAATTTATGATTAATCTTGACGGTTGGAATGCCCTCGAAACAAAACAAAAAAGTTTGTTTTACACTTCTGGTTGTCTTTGTTGCTGCAGCCGAAACATTATAGTGGAATTGGTTCAAATTTGAAATTTAGATGTTATTTTGTCATACTGGAATCATTGGCGCAAATGAAAGGAAAATATTACAAGCATTTTAAACGTGGTGCTACATAGGAATGCTGAAACTATCATGGATATATGGTTTCAAATATGGAAGTACTAACGAAGAAAAGCAAACGAAAAAGGGAAACTTTGTAAAGTTGGACAGAGAAGAATAGTTAGTATGAAAGGCTTCATACTGAGACATGATACTTTGACAAAGATTATTTATAGAAGGAAATTTGAAAGGGAGAAATTCTAGAGGTAGACCAAAACTGGAGTACATGAATCAGATAGCATACGATGTTGGCAAGAGACGGTACAAAGATTTGAAAAATTTGGCCCAGGATATGCAAAAGCTGAGATCTGCAGCAAACCATTCACAAGATGTATGACCTAATGATACTGGTCACATCTTGTCTTATTGTTGTTTTTTAATATAGCCCTTGCATTTAGGCTGACTTAATGATTACTAATTTTTGAGATATTAAATATTTTAAAAATGACTTTGATGTGTTTGTCCAAAATTGATATGTGGAGTGTATTTCACATAATAATTAAGACTTTTTGTTTTTATAAAAATAAATTCATTTGAGGATGGTTTACTAATTAATAATTTTTGAATGTTGTCACTAACTGGAATAAATTTAATGATGCATGTACGGTTGTGTCTTCCTATTTATTTTACTAGTTCAATGGTGACCTGGCGGTATAGAGGTAAGGTGTCGGACTTCTGTGCTGGGGTCCGGGATTCAATCCTCGGTCCCGGCACAGATTTATNCCAGGCCTACACCGTGGTTCGGATCCCACGTTAAAGTGTAGGTCCTCCATCTCATCTCACAATCACCCTACCATTACACATGAGCGTAAGTGCGTTTAACCCGAACGGGTAGTAAGACGCGGTGCTAATAATAATAATAGTTCGACTCACTATTTTATTTATATCACACTTAATTAAATATAAGCCCTTTGCTATAATAACATACTAATTTATCCCCTCGCACCTCCTTTATGGTTCGAATACGCTTTTAATTTAACCATTTATTTTGTTTGTGATTTAAATCATATCCGCGCGGAATACGAAGATGGTTTGTGTTGAAACACTTAAAAGCGAGTAGCGTTGCTAGAATTCATATCCACAGTTTGAAAATGGTGTCCCACGGGACCGTACCGAATTAATTTATATTATGTATAATAGGATTCTGGTGGTAATAAAGGTTTCGAAAATATAGGGCACACTTTTTTCTTGCGGTCAACATTGATAGCATTTTATTATAACCCGTCTCTCGGGCCAAAGTATAGCATACCATCGTTGTGCTAACGCCACCTGTCACGTTCACTACGCTTGACTAAAGAGTCTGAGGTTCGATCCTGATGCGCCTCACTTTTTTTTACCTTGGCTTTTAACAAATTATTTTGTTTTAATACACGGATGATTTAAATGCCTACTTTAACGATGCAGCCTACCTGGACGAGTGTCAAGTCAAGAAAGGATCTCCCATGGAAAATATTTAGGTTTTATTCGACGACTTTTAAAGATGTAACATTGAAACAAAACCTATAGGCCTACATTCTTAAATAATTATAGAAATAGTTTTACATTCTCACAACATTATTTATTTGATCTTAGTGTAGTTTTTTTATAAACATATATATTTTTTAACTTAGGCTATTTAGCTTATTCACAAACATTGTTCGTAGGAGTCTTCCTGCCAAAATATAGAATAAAAAGTATGTGAAAGCATAAGAATAGGAAACAAGAATTTTTTACTTAATGCGATTCAATGCAGATCAGGCACAAATAGTAGAGGGAGGGTTTCTATTCGTCAGCAGAAGAGGGAAATTGTTAAAAATAGGAAAACAAGAGGGCTCACAGTGTAGAATGTTCATTTTCTTACCTCTTTTTCTATTTAGTACATTGGTGTCTAAATGTAATAGTGTTTGCGTTAAGGCAGCCACCTCGGTCAGCGAGAAAGTATCATTCGTTCTCAGGCCACTTGGCTTAACATACAATGGTCTATGTCGTCTTCTCAAAATACTTATCTATTATACTCTCTATTATACTCTCTTTCGCCCTTCACTTACAACCACCCTTTGTCATGTCAATAATAAATAGAGGAAATTTTTTCATCAATCCTAGTTTCATAGCTCCGATAATAAGATTACAAAATAATTGAAAATGGGCAACGTCACATTTTCCTAAATTTTTTCAATGAATAAAACTCAAACTATATGATTGTTAAGAAAGAGAGTCCTGTTGTAATTGTTCAACCTTATTTTTACGTGAACAATATTTTGAAATAAAGCATTGTAGAATTAAATATTGCGTTTGAGCTGAACGTATCCGCGGCAATTTCTCATTTACAGAGGTGACTCCTTAAGATGCAACCCGCTTCGGAAATAGCTTCGATTCTACCAAATAGCCAACGCCGCTAAGGGGTGTGGATGAGGACGTTGATTAAGAGGAAATGCGCCGACCTTAGCGGTAAGAGTTGATAGGAAAACCAAAGTGATACAGTACTTATTGCAAATCATTATTAAAGAACCCGGCAAGAATTTGAAGTCGGATATTTAAGTCATAGGTGAGCTTAAACGATACGAGTCTGACTCCCTTAACCGTGCGATCATGTGTGCGAGAATTTCACCTTCTTTTCATAAAAATGCCAGGTAAGTTCTCCTACCCTCCCAACCATCACTCCCTCCCTTAATCAACTTCTTAATAAACTTGTAATGAAAGATGGATACAAAAATGAAGTTTGCCAATTAATGAGTTTTCCAACTCAAGTTAAAAGTAAGTTTCAACTCTGTTATTGTTTTATGAGGTTTCAAAGGAAGGGGTGAAGGGGGTAGGGTGTGTGTCAAAACCTCACGACACCTTTGATTTGGAATCCCCAGTAAATTGTTTCACTCAACTGTTATAAAATATTTTTAAAACTATTATCTTTAGATGATTCTTTAATTGGTTTCTCTACAAGGAAAAAACACGTGGGGGTTATTGATTTCATAGAGGAGACTATAGTATGGTTTGTTCGCCTGGCCTGAGTGCCCGTAGAGGAAGGAACCAGATTTGATCCCCAGTGGAACCTGAATACTTGTACTATTTAGCTACGTTCTTTAAGGGAGGACATAATAACAAACATAAATGAATCACACCAGGAAATTTCCCAAATCAGAAATGTAAGTTTTTAAACATTGCTTCCCATTATTTATGTATTTTGATTTATGAACAAAATTTACTAATACAAAAATAATGGACCTTTGCGCACTTGGAAAAACCGTAAATTAATTTTTTGTCTTTGTAAAAAAAATCTGGAATACTCGAGAAATTTTGACAGTGTATATTCATTCCCCCATTAACTTAAAATCATCCTATTCTAATCACACATGAATTTACACTAGTAGATTATATAGTTTTTCTATTCTTATTTAGTTCATTAAGTTGTTTGGAAAAACTAGAATATCTTCTGGAAAACTTTATTAAAATAGTGAAAATAGTACAAGATAAAAACGTGTCCCAAGTTTGTTGCATTACTTATGTTTAAATACATAGTTGTTAAATCAAGTAATATTTGTAAAATTAGTATTTAATACACTATATGCTAAATAAACGTTAATTGATTTAAAGGAGATTTGAATCACATAGGCCTAAGTCGACAGAAACATATGGAATTTTATGATTAAAAAAAAGTCTAACTTTTATTTTTGACTTTTACAAACGCAAATCTTATAGGTTTTTGACCTATTTAAATGAAAATAAATTAGATAGTAATATTTGTGAGGTTGTTGATTTAAACCTGCTATAAATACATTATCAGTATTTTGATTTATTAAAAGGCAATAGTATTATATTATTTTTGATTTTTTTAATAGCTTATGATCAAACTTCAAATATATTTATCCGGGTAGAATATAATATATATTTTTTAGTGATATTTGTTAAATAATCCCACTAACCTGACATAACAAAGGTAATCTTCAGTTGGGAGTGTTTCTTTTGTTGTCGGGCCTAGCGAGTGCAAGTCAAGTTGTCCCCAGAGATATAGATGACCAAATAACCCAACCCGTTTCTTCTTCGTCTCTTGAACCAAACGTGGTCGTGGCGCCGGCGGTAAAGAATTTGACACCAAGTTTTGTGCTCTCCGACTCTTTATATTAATATACAGGTATGTAGAGGGTATTTATGTGCGTGTAAATGGTGCGCTACTACAGGTACCCAATCTCTTTCTCCTCCCCCCTCGTTACCTCATCCCTCCAATCGTCACCTTCCCCCGCGATTTTCCATCTCACTCTTCCTCTCCGACCCCTCTCTTTCATCCAAGCTCTTTATCCCTCACCCCTCCCGCCCCTTTTACTATTTTCTGTGTTCGATGTCGTCAAACCAACGCGGGAAATCTCGATAGGTGCAACTTTTTTTTTTGAGAGGGGGTTTAGGTGGCTTTATAACTACCCTTTCACGAAATCCATTGCCTTTCTCCCTTTATTCTCTAAAGGTTTCCTTTCCTTTTCCTCTCTTGCTACCGCCCATGCCTTACCTGTTGCTGAATCAGGCTTTTGGTTAAGCCACAAGAAAAATAAAAAATAAAATTCGACTTTTATCATTAAGTGAAGCTTCGCCCTGAAACACCTTTTGTCAGTTACAGTTGACACATTCTTTCTTCGCTGATGCTAGCATATTATAATGACCAAGCCTCAGATTTTGATGCGCTGAAGATTATTAAAGCATCACCTATATAATTACACTAAGAATGCTAAAAAATGATTTACAATTTACGAAAAAAAAAATACCCAAAAATGTGAACTGAAACTGAAACAAATTCATACGACTAAATCAAACACGCACTTTAAAAATTGAAACTAAAATATAAATGATGTGTGGAGTGAAATGCCTTTAAGGCGGAGGGGGGGGAGGGGGGGCATGTAGGAAACGTGAGAAACACTTAGTATTTTTCCGGTTTTTACAGCAAAATATTTTTTGATCATAATCAATCAAATATTGCTTTTATACATTCATGGAGTTTAATTTTCTTTACATTGTGATATCAACAGTTGTTGAATATCTGTCAAGGGTGTCTTGGAATTTAATGACAACTTTTTCTATCCATTTAAAAGGTTTGTCATTTATTGCCACCATGCCAATGACAGATATTCAACAACTGTTGATATCATTATGTGAAGAAAATTAAACTCTATGTTTGTATAGAAGCAATATTTGATTTATTTTGACTAAAAGAAGTTTTTCTATAAAAACTGCAAAAACACTTGTCTTTTCACCCCTTTCTCAACACCACCACCCGTGACTTCCGATGAAGATAGTGATTTACAACTAAGCATATCTGGTTTATAAGCATTATCTACTAATGACCACCGAAACCCTTTGGGTTTAGTTGTTTTGGGGTCGCTTACCATGTATATTTTCCAATCACCCAAGTAGGGCTTGAAGTGTGAACACAATTGGAAGTCTGCATTCTTTTCTGAACAACTTTGCGGTGAAAAATCTATTCTTTGAGTGCTCATATATTTACAAAACTTTGATAATATTTCAAAATAGATATATATTCAAAACAAAGGCCTTAAAATCACTAAACAATGACACTATACATGGAATATGACTTAAAAATACAAAATGACGATATATGATAAAAACATTACCTTTAAATTATACATTTCTACAACCAGGATATCGTTAACAGGGTTTATTCACACATGAGAGGTCTTGAAAATGGATGGCCAAATAATTTCTTAAGTACAAACCCTAAGGAAAAATATGACTTGGGGATACCGCTGAAATAACTTTTGTATAATATTTACTTAGAGGTTTAAATAGTCTACTAAGTTCTACGATCGGGAGGGGATCTGACTTTTGATCTTCTAAGTCCAGTTTAATACCCGAAACAACGGGGAGACGGCGCTTCTGTACACTATTTTGACCCGGAAATCTTGAGTTCGATCTCCGATCAGGTGCACTCAAATGTTATTATCATGTCTCCCTTTTGGCGTTTTTTTTAGTGAATTACCTTATAGCTCACTACCCTTCATCCTGTGCCACTAGATTATATTTTAAGCAGTAACTTAACTTTGATTATGTTACAGTATCGTAAAAAATAAAGGTAAATACACATTATATTGGTTGAGGGAATAGTTTTGGAAGTTTTTCCTTTAACTTTGGTAATGTTTGAACTCGGGATATTCCCTTCTTGATCCTATCAAGGTGATGCGCATCCGTGGTCACGTTGTTTAAACTGTAAGACTCACAATATAGTAACTATATCATCTCAATCAGACTGGCATTGTTCCAGTCAGCTCATATGTATTTTTACTTTCTCGTGAACCCTAGAAGATAGGAAGTACAATTATTATGATTGTAACAAAATAAAAATAAAATAAAAACATTGATAAATTGATGGGTATTGAAGTTTAATGAATCCCCTAAACCCAACAAAGATTTGTTAACAATGCCCTATGTTTGTCTATCTGTACGTATCTGTTAATCGGCCTAGAGCCGAAACCATTTTACCGATCCACGAAAAAACTTGCCCTATGCTATGAAAGCAAACGACTTTGCCCAGTGACTCCATACATAATTGTAAGTTTTGACCCGCAATAAACCATATTTGATACCTTAGGATTCAAGATGGCGGCTGATAAACATCATTTCCTCTATAACGGCTAAATGATTAATTTTGCGAAAGAAAAGTTTTCAAACAAAAAATGTACTTCATTAAATTCTCTTCAAAAATGGTTATATTTATTTAACCGAGGTTTAAACCCTGATTTGCGATCACTACTCAACAACTTCCACATCAGCAATAAATGTTAACAATATGTGTCATTTAGTGAAAAATAATGTATATTGTGTTTATACTTAAATACACAATCTTTACTTTCTCTCGATATATTGTGATTGTCGAAAAATTGCATTCGAGATTTTGATGAATGTTGACGATTTATGATCCCCTTTTTACCGATTGGGAAAAAACTTGTTATCTGAAGTTTTCATAAGATCCCACAGTTTTTTTAAAATTATATATCTAACCCTAAATATATGGGTAGTTTACTGAAGGGCATAAAGAGAAAAAATAGGTTTTCTTGAAATACGCTCTCAGGATTTTGATTAAATTTTACATATAAACACTATTTTTCACTCTAAATAAGATGATAACTTTAATTTTTTCATGATGTGGGAAATTTTCCAATTTTTATAATTTCTCTCTAACTATTTGAGATACGAAATAACTTATCAATAAAGCTGCAATGTTATTAAAAATAAAAAGCTTTTATCACTATAAAACTGTAGTACTATCGAAGATAAAAAGCTTTTATTGGAGACATACTTTTATACCCACCTACCTAAACCCGATTAGAATAATCTAGTTTCGTAAATGAGACTGGCCCATTCCATTCTTGTCTTGGTTGGAATAATAATAATATTTAGCACCGCGTCTTTCTACCCGTTCGGGTTATACGCTTTAGGTACTAATTACGCTAATGGATTAGGAATTGGGAAGGTTGAATTAGAGGAAGTGAACACCGAATTTGCGTGGAGGGAGAGTGGAATGTTTGAGCTATAAGTGTGTGTATATATATATACACTTTTTTAATTCAAGTCTTTGAAATTGAATTTGATTTTTATGCTCTTTGGTGGACAAAGATGTTTTTATCATCTCAATTTTTCTGTAACAGTGTTTCTAGTTTCTAGTTCTTAATAACATGGAGTAAGTAAGTAACAGTGTACATTATTTCATTACATATCTTTGGTGTAGTGTTTCTACAACAATGTGTAGATCAATTATTTATTTTCAAAACGATGCACAGTACCATTTATTTTACTAAACGATGTTCTCATGCTCGCTTTAAATGTAAAAAGATTTCCAAATATTTTAATCAATGGGCTATCAACTTTCCATTACAGAGAAAATAACCAAGAATATTAAAATCATTACCGTAATGTTGTAAAGAATGACTCTAACTCCTCCCTCGCTCTATCTCCTACATAACTTAATGTTGTAAAGAATGACTCTAACTCCATCCCTCGCCCTATCTCATACATAACTTAATGTTGTAAAGAATGACTCTTAACTCCTCCCTCGCCCTATCTCCTACATAACTTAATGTTGTAAAGAATGACTGACTCTTAACTCCTCCCTCGTACTATCTCCTACATAATTTAATCATTACTCTTCCAACCTAGTTCTACTGTGCAGAAAAGAAAGCGACTTAAAACAAACTATCCAGTAAGTTAGTACAATAACACATCCTTTATATTAAAATACATATTTTTTCTATTAATACCTACTGAAACATTTTAGGCCCATGTACATAATTATTACTTTCATTGTGACAGTTACTTTTGTGTTTTATGTTTTTTGTATTAAAATTACAAATTTGTTAGGGTAATCAAAATAGTGTTTTTTCCTATAAGACCTATTATTCTTTTAATTTTAATTAAAATAATGTCCATAAACTAGCATTATTATTATTTAAATTATAAATAAAAAACTTGATTAATTATGTTATTAAATCTCTACTTGAAGTAGCTTTATGAAAACCAATCGCCCCCCTCGACAACAAGCTCTGAGACCGCCCTTGTTTTTGATCGACAGAAAGAAATCAATTTGTAGCGCGAGCGCGATTCCATCTGTTTGTGCACTCAGTTTGTTGCTATACACAGGGGTTGTTTGATTTACAATACTAAAATATTTAAATTTATTTCTTACCTTAGTTGTTTTAAGATTACATTTAATTTTCTCTTTTCCTCTTTTGTAAATAGTATTTTCCTTCATGGGGACATGAAAATTACCTCTCATTTTCCGGTTTTTAAGCAAATTACTTCATTTTAAGATAAAGCCGCGAGAAAGTGTGATGCACCATACTATTTATTTTTTGTAAGATTTGTACTCTTGTACACGCCATTTACCCTGTAAGGTAGGAATATTACCTTGCATTATTCCAATATGGCGTAGCTTATACTATAGATAAATCAAATAGCCAAAGCTATTATTTATGCTTTTTAGTGAGGATTACTTCATACTATTGAGTCCAAAGTGTAGTCCTTCAAAGAAAGACTGTTTACTACTTGGGTATTCTGAGTACTTAATGTTGGCGGTCTGTTCAACTTTAGTTCACAACATACTTTTAATCCAATCGCAAACTTTCCCTTAGGCTTAATGTCTGTCCACTGGCATAGCATTGTACTCCTAATATATCGCTCCCCTCTCACCCCCAGAATACCCCACAAACGGCCATAGAATCATTAGTTATAGTCGAAAATTTCTTACTCTGCGTTTAACAATGGCGTTGTCAAATTTTGGATTCTCCTATAAAACTAAATAATTGCGTATACTTGCATAAAAATATTGCTATTTCTCTTAAATATTGACCAATACTGTTGTTTGTTTAGCACAGGACCTCACTACCCGCTAGGGTTGTACGCATTTACTAATACCACTATTTGTAAGGGATAGGGTAGGTGTAATTTCGTGAAAGTGTGCCGGCATTCGCGTGAAGGGAGAATGTAGAACGATGTAGGAAAATTAACCTCATTACACCGGAATGGGGTTCTAATCCCTATCTCCACGTCATCGACAGTCAATTCTAATTCGGAGTGGTGCCTTGTACCAAGGCTCCTAGTTTTGAAACAAATTAGAAAACTCGCTGGCGAGTGAAATCGCAAGACATGATCTCGCAGCCCGCTGTCAGTTACAGCAGAGAGCTAGTTTTGAAATGTTTTTATCTTACCGCGAGTTGGTTTGTTACGGAATGCCGGACACCCGCTAGAAACTGAGGTTTCAATCTGGCAACATTGAAAAACCGATGACGAATAAAATATTTAAAGACTGATTGAAGATTGAAACACGCCATTATTCAACATATGTAAACAAAGGGAAATTAATTTATTCCATTGAGTGTACCATGCAAAACGATTTGGTTGTTTTGATTAATTTTAATTTTTTTTAAATTTGTTTGCGGCCAAGTCGATTGTGTCAATAATCGCGGAATATATAGTTACTAAATCGTGTTTGTCTTCAGACAAATATCCTAAAAAACCTTTGGACACTTTTAATTTGATCTGAATAAGAAATACTTGATAGTTCTATTATATTATCACTATAGTTTTATTTTTTGTTTATCAACATTTTTTTAAAACGTAAGTTCGGTAGGCTATAAAGGGTTTGCTATCATGATAATAACCAGCTTGCTTAGTATTTTGTTTAAATTATCACCTACTTACATCATTTTTGAGATAATGTACAGCGTTAAGTTTATATTGTTAGTTTAAATGAATTATTTGAAATAAGACATCCGAGGGGGTCTGCATAGGCTCATCTAACAATTATTTTTTATATAGATTAAAAAATAAAAACCACATTTTTAAAAATAATGTTATGGGTTGTAAACCTAATTTTTTCAATCAGATGAAAAGATAAAATATAAAGCTATAAAACTTGACCTCTAGACTAGCAGAAACTCATGTTAACAATTTTAGGTAATATGATACTTGATAATTTGGTATAGTTTTGTCATTTTCTTTCGCTTTAAGACTATCGGAATAATCTACATAGGCTCAACGGGCTCAAAAATAAAAATCACCCTTGTTTTATTCAAATTCTGAGTTGAATACTTTAGACTTGTAGAAACTCATGGCACCAATTGAGCGAATATAACTGTAACTACTTTAATTCAAGTCATTGGATTTAACTTTAACATAAACAAACCGTTTCACTCAGACTGGTTTTACTGAAGGACTTTATTGTGCATTTAAAGCAATGATATATATTTTATTTTGTGTCTATATTTTGTGCAATAGCTGTATTGTACTTCCCAGTCGACGACTATGAAAGCATCGTTGATCTCATGCCTCTGTTAATAAGTCGCGGGTCGTGCTAACAACGTTACCTCCACATGGCCGCCATCCCGATTTTTAATGACAAAACAATTCATTTAGGGGTCGCGCATAATCACTCCCTCCGGCCACTCGCCGCTCCGAGGGAGAGCGACCTATCTCCGGGCCGTATCTGCAATGGTCTGTAGAGGAAACCGATATTTCAGTGTAAGTGCAGGTCGAATGCGGGAGTGGCTGACGTCGGAATCTCGACTACATAGAATGGGTGCTCCCTGTACCGGTGATCTTGTGTTTAAGGCATCATGATTGAAGTAAACTGGATTTCATGTGATGGAGAGGTCTAGGTTTGAATCTT
>CABFOV010009578.1:0-18945 GCA_902141375.1 Timema poppense
TTTTAAACTAATCTCATTTAGTTTAGTTTAAAGATTAATGGTAGTCAGGGTTCAAATCCCGAATGGGTAATCAAAGGGTGCATCTTTATAAAGGGTTTATCTTTGTCCCCCACAAAAATGTGGGTACATCACCTCTGTTTTATATGTTTCTCATTATTAACACACTAGCGTCATTAATAAAAATACAAATATTGATTACACTAAGTGTGCTATATACAGATATGCCTAACTAGTAAAGTGGAGGGAAACGGGGGGGGGGATGTTAAGTATTTAAAGCATTATCTTTACACGATGTCGAATATGAGTATTTGTTAAATACGGTTATAGCCTCATCTACATACTATTTAAATTAAAAAATTACATCTGGACACGGGAATTGAACTTGGGACCTAAAAACAATGTTTTTATAGTTGTTATAAAACTAATTCATTACGTCTGGACAAAGGGAAGAAAATACATCAGAAAAAACAGTTGACAAGAAAGGACATAAAAAAAAGAGTGAATGAAAATGTAGGCCTATATGTGTTATGATTTGGAGGTGGAATTTTGATGTAGACATTCTGAACACAAATGCACATATTGTTAGTGTCCATCTGAACATGTCTGTAACCTGAACCTTGCTAATACAGTAGAGGCTCTCAAATTATGTCACGTGATGCCATTTTAGATTCTCGGTGATATTATTTTTTTAAACTTTTTTTTTAGCGCCACGTGTCTTACTGCCTGTTCAAGTTATAAGTCTTTGTACTAATTACTATAATCTTAAATCTAGGACAAACACAAAATACATCCCCTGGCCGTCAATACATCACTGTGAAAGGGTAAACCCACATACTAACAATAATACATTTCTCAGGCATGCCAGGAATCGAGCCCAGGACCCTTAGCTCCGTAGGTGGACGCACTACCGATGAAGCTAAGCTTCATAATTTTCTAGCATATTTCTTTTTTCTAAGTTAATTCCACAATCAAATGTATATATATTCTTTTTTTTTTTACAAAAGGGCTCATTTGTTTTTTAAAAAAGGTGGGGACGGTGCACAGCATATACTTTCTCGCTACTGTAAATAAAAAAGATATATTTACTTAAAACTCATAAGATATTTGAAACGAGATAATAGACATTGTTGCACATTCTACCAAAGAACATAAACGAAATAATATACACTGTTAGAGGAAAGAGGAATATCACACCCACAGAGCATTACAGAAATTTCCAAATTTATTGACTTCTGTGATATATATATATATATATACAATAAACAGTATATATATATACAATATACAGTATATATGTCTTAGAACGAATTGGAAAATCCGGCTTATTGCAAAAAGTGCCCCAAATTACAATGAGCCAAGCTAATTGGAAAGTAATATATTTGCTTATCAGCCTGATACTTTTTAGGCTTATTGCAATGTCTTTTGCAATTGACCGTATTTTACAACTCCCCTACGACATATATATATATATATATATAATTATATATATATACTTATAATTCGGAAACTATTGGTTTTATAAAAATATATTTCAAATAATGATTTTTATATTTATATGCCCTCATTTTTGAAATGATAAGTTATTTCGTATCTCAAAGAAGTGCGGAGATACGATATAAATTGGAAGTTTCCTTAACTGTAAATTACCCTCAAAGTTATTTTCATGAGGAAATGAGAACTTCTATTTTGTTTTAATATTAAACAATATATATACGAATTTTAATCGAGTCAAGTTTGATATAGTCTATTTTTTCTCTTCTTCTCAAAAAATATTTTTTAAAAAACCTCTGAGAAACCTTATGAAAACCCCATGTTCCAATTGGTAAAATAGTTTCGTCTCTAGTCAGAACTACAGAGTGATAATTTTTTTTTAATACACACTATTTCGGATTCAGGGTGTCATTAAACGTCGACATCCATCAACATCTTGAATTTGATGTTTTTGACTATTACTATTTTTTCTCAACCAGAGAGGTGTGAGAAAGTAAAAAGTAACATTATATATTAATATATTAACCTACAAATTTCATCTAATGGTCAATATGATTAAAAAGTAATATATATTATATTATTAATTTTGAACCCAAACCCTTAAACCTGTTAACAAGAGCTAAGATTTTAAGACGGCGACACAAAGATTTATCAACAATATAAAAAAGGACCAACCAGGTTTAAGAAATCATTAGATGAGATTTTAACACATAAAGATTAAATAAGTTCAATATTATAAAAATGTCAATTAACTTGAAATAAATTAAGGGTGGGAACTTTTGATTTGGAATGATATGAAAGAAGAAAATCTACATCATCACAACTTTTAATAGATCCCACATTCAGGATCGCTTAGCCTGCACTTAAAATAGTTGACTTATTCTTATGTTATGTATGGCAATGACGGAAATAAATAGAAGGCAAATTGAAATGACACAAGCAGTCAGAAAAATGAAATTCGGGAAAAAAACTACTTCTTGAAACGATTACTTGATTATTATTTTCCATGCATATAAAGGCAAAAGATAGTTTTCTGAATATCACTAGTTTATTTAAAAATTGATTCTACGATTTATAGGATCCTGAAAAAGTCGTTCATTTAACCCCCTTTCTGTTGACAGTAAAGCAAGGCTACATAGTCTTTTACTCGTCATTGTCGATATAAAGTAAGTTTTAACCTTTTTCATTGCTGAAGAACTTCTTTCACAAGCTGCTAAAGAAACAGTTGACGGTAACAAAGTGTGTTAGAAGCATACAGAGGTAAGGAAAAACTGCGTCCAATTTTAGGCCTTTAAAACATTCTGTAAGTGATTGTTTTTTATTGACAAAGGTGTTCTTAACTAAGCATATTTCTGAATGAAAAGTATTGAAGTGTGGGAAAAATACTTAGTATTTTTCAACAAACTATTGTATAGATTTGTCGTGTAAAACATTTCACTGCCAGGGTGACAAGCACTTATTGCATCACTTACAAAGTCATTCTTTTGAGTCAAACGTTCCATTTCATCAACCATATTGTCAATGATCTCAAATATATTTTGTTTTACATTCATCCACGACGGGCGTGCTGTTATAATCTAACTATCCATCAATTTGAGAGGTGATGCTGTTCGACTAGATTTTGATTCATATCGTATATTATAGTCTTTTTCACATGATACCATCCATATACAATGAAAGTCTTCGTTCAGATAGCTTTTCTTTAAGTGTAGTTATTATTACCCTTTGAGCTGCCCCAAAATTCATAACTTCTTGCTGAAGTAGCATGTATGCCCCATTTGCTAGTTCCAAAATCTCTGAAAATATTATCAAAACAAACACAATATCGAATTTACAAAACTGGTTTAATAGTCCCTTGGCCCATGTTGATTCTTTACTGCTAGATGATTTGGACAAATCTTTTAGTGCTGCTTTAGTTGAAGAAAAACGTTTCACAATTTAAATAACTCCCTTGTATTTTCATACCCAACGTGTATCGCTTTGAACAGGTATTTCCAATTCTTTATATTCAGTGAAAATATCCTTTTGGGTGTCAATAAACTTGTGGTGACGCAAAACAGATTTTTTTTAAACCAACATTTACTAATTATTTTAACTTGAGACATAACCTAATAATGCCTCGAGTTCATGTGAAATTGTTTGTGTTAATGGTATTGTTGGTGCTGAAAATAGAAGAAGAAAAAGTAAATGTAATGATGAAGCAAAGGTAAGAGTAAGGAAAAAAAAAATCTATTTTGTTAAGGATTTGAGAGTGAAACAGCTGAATTTAAAATTCTTTTGGATCCGTCTCTTTTCTCCAACAGACAATTTTTTACAGCCATAAAATAAAAAGACAGACCAATCTTGGAGGAATCAACTGATTACCGATCCAGGTGAATGGTCGACAATAAACAATCAGGCTCGAGAATACTCAAGATTTAATAGGTCATTAACTTGTCAGAACAAAGATTCATGAAATAAAAAATCAACAACATTGAATCATTATTTTTATTGATTGATTCACGTTTATAAAATCACGATTGTGTTGTATATTTTCCCAGTATCTCTTTAAACGTTCAACCACCCACTTCCTAAACAGTCAATGTAACCATTTTTTAAATGTTATTAAAATAACTCTCTCTAGAAAATATTGGGGAGGGGTGAGAAAGGTAAACAATGAGGGCACATGCCTTTGGTGTTGTGTTTAAGACCGTTTTCTCTGTTTCTGTAATTCTATTGATTTTAAGTTGTCCTCGCTTTACAATATTTCAACGCTAAAAAATAAATGCTATCTCCAATTCACATATTGGATAATAGATTTAGTATTTAAAATAAAAACATAATAAAAAAAACATTTATATCTCAGGCAACGAAGCGCCTTTTTTGCTAGTCTTATCTCTCGAGCTAGCCGGCCCCGTGGTGTAGTGGTAAGTGTCCCTTGCTACGAGCTTAGGGGTCCCGGGTTCGATTCCCTGATGTTACCTTACATTTTGGGGCTGAAACACAAGGGTCGTTAGATGGATTTTGATGGGAGTGTAGGGAACGTGAGTTAAGGGCAGTTTTTTTTTTCAGTTTTTCTATCAAAACTGTTTTTGTCCAAAATTAATCAAATATTTCTTTAGGATAAACATAGAGTATAATTTTATACAAATGGTTATATTAAAAGTTGTTTAATATCTGTCATGAGCATAGCAGAATTAGACGAAAAACTTTTTAAATGAAGAGAAAAGGTTTCCATTAAACTCTAAAACAAGATATTAAAAAACTATTGAGGTCACCGTGTGCAGAAAATTAAACTTTAGGTTTCTACTGGAGCAATATTTGATTTCTTTTGACCAAAAAAGGTTTTATATAAAAACTGCAAAAACATTGGCCTTTCTCGCGTCACATAAACCCTCACCTTAATCTACGGATAGAGTGAGATTATAAGGATTTTTAGAGGAACTGCACCAACATCATTCATCAAAACGTGACAGCCCGTCAATCAAACTAAAAATGTGTTTGTAGAATCAAAAGCGTAATTCTAAAAAGGGCGAAACAACAGAAGTAAGATGGAAAGAAATACATATCCTAGCGTGGTGCTTGGTCAAATGGTAAAGTGAGAGGGGATCCAAAGGAAAAGAGACAGTCGTATGGATCAATCAAATTAATCCTAGAACAAAGAAATATAGAATTCTAGCAACAAAGAAAACAAAAGAGGTAGGCATGAGGGCGGGAGGGGGGGATTAAACAAAAATACAAAGAAAACAAAACAAAAGAGGGAGAAATGGGAAAAGAAATTTGAACAAGGGAAAATAACCAAAGTAGGAGGAAAATTGAACAAAAGAACAAAGGAAACAGAATAAAAGACGGGAGAAGAAAATTTGAACCAAGGGAAAGATTAAAAGGGGAGGAAAGTTGAACAAAAGTACAATGGAAACAGAACAAAGGGGTGGAAGGCCAAGAGAAAGACAAGAAAAAATAAATAAACCAACTAATAGAAAGAAGTGGCGTAGCTAGAATTGTATTTTGGGGGGTGAGCTCGTAAGTTTATCTAAGGCGGTTTCCACCGGACTGACACACTTGCGACTGAGTTGTGTTCCCTGAAACCGAAACAAGTTCTAGTTTTTAGAAGAAAAAAAATGAAAATTTTTTCCCATCAAATTGATCGACTGAAAACAAGTCGCAGTTTTGTTTTATTTTCAGTTCTTTTCCATTACACGGACAGAATTATCATTTCTTTCGACGATTCCTTGTTAATTGTCTGTGGGGTTTTCTTAATTTAGGATCTATAGAAGAAATAACGATGGAGGTCAAGGTGTTGGGTACGTTCTCTCTTAAAATGGCGAAAACATTATGGAACGAAAGAAATTATGGCCGACTTGATAAAAGACGACATAAGAATACATGAAGAAATGCGATCTTCTTTTCTCAATTTTGAGTGAATATCTACAACCGATGTTGAGACTAGCGTGAACAACACACGTATCATCGGGTTCCACACCTTGCAGGACGAGAGAAGGTAGATAGAGGAAGGTTGTGTGCACAACATTTGCTGTGTATTTCCACCGGGCAAACGTTTCACAAAAACTAAACAAAACATGGAGACCTTTTGAGCTTTTACACCTCGCTCGAGTCAGGTCTTCCGAATGTTGACAAAAACAGCGCCAGCCACTAGGGAGTCTCCAAAATGTTTCTGTTTCCTGGAACTCTCGTAGCAGTTTCATCAACAGTTTCTGTTTTGTTGGTCTGGACCGTCTGGTGATAGTTTTAGTTTTTTGAAAAAATGTTACTATAAGTATATATTTTGAGTATCGTGTAAGCTCAGTCTTAAAATGTAATATACTCACACATATTCAGTGCTACAATATTTTAGTTGTATTTCACTTGTTTTGAACTTTTATTAAAATTATTATTATTTGTGATCATGTGGAAGGAGAAGGAATGGCCTGATTCGACACCCCCCACCCTCTTACTCATAGGTGTGCTCTGAAATGAGGTGGGGGTTCTATTCCTGACATAGCCAACAATTTGTCATTGGAGAAACTGGGGTTTTTCCCTTTCACAATGATTGGTTAACGGATGGAGGACTGACTGGATGATGTGACTGTTATGAAAATTAAAGATAGATTGTGAGTCTTGCGCCAATAGACAGAGTTTAAAAAGCTAGTTTTTCTAGGGGGGTTCCGTTAGAAAGTTGTACTATATCTTTAGCCAATACAAGATTTATACATTTAAATATACCCCTCCTAAGGGGTCTATCAAACCTCAGGGGGATCTGAGCCCCCCTTTTCCAACCCCACCATTTCTACGCCCTTGACTAATATAATCAGTCGGCTCGGAAATGAAAGTTAAATACACCAAATAAATATTATTATTAGCACCGCGTCTTACTACCCGTTCGGGTTATACGCACTTACGCTAGTGTGTAATGGTAGGGTGATTGTGAGATGAAATGGAGGACCTACAGTTTAACGTGGAATCCGAACCACGGTGGAGGCCTGGCATTCCCCACATTCACAAGATGTCTTGTCAGAGGGGAAGGAAGGATTTGGTAATCAGATAAATCTGTGCCGGGACCGAGGATTGAACCCCAGCCGCCAGCACAGAAGTCTGACACCTTACCCCTAGACCGCCAGGTCACCTCCAAATAAATAATAATAATAAATGTGTTTAGTGTAACAAAACCTCACCTTTATTCAAACCAAACTATTTAAAGTTCTGAAGCCCAACCGAGCTTTGTATTATTGACACGGATTTGACAGTTCTAAACGCTACTTGAACTACTTTCAGGTATTCAGGCTCCCATTTTAGACATATTGTGTCCATTTTTACAAACGCTAGATACATATATAGCACACACCGTGACTTCGTGGTATAAGGCACCAGTCTTGCCATACGGGGATATCGAGGCTCGAATCTGGGGTAGTACACTACAGATGGTTTTACAGATATGATTTATCAATATGATTTTCACACCATATCTCCACTTTAATGCAGGTGCACTTTCTTTGATACAACCTTTCTTATCTTAGATTATGTCGTTGTGTTAAACAAAAAATAAATTTCTTACCACTCACCTAGACTAGAAGCATTCTAATTGCGTTAGTGTGGTTTGGATGAGCAGGGTAGAATTTAGACTAGATGTACCCGTATTTGCGTGGGAAACTATTCATGAAAAACTACCCTCAATATACCCGGCCGGGATTCGAACCACGACATTCCCGTCACCAGAAGTTGTTGAATATCAGCTAAGGATGTCTTGGAATTTAATGACAACTTTTTCTCATTATTATTATTATTATTATTTAGCACCTCGTCTTACTACCCGTTTGGGCTATACGCTTTAAGTACTAATTACGCTAATGGGTTGGGAATGGGGAAGGTTGAATTAGAGGAAGTGAACCCGCATTTGCGTGGAGGGAGAGTGGAAAACCATTTAGAGAACCCCCCTGTTCACCCGACCGAGATTCGAACCTCAATCTCCCCGTCCTCGGCAGTCGAGCTCAACACGACTTATTCGTTGGCCAACTACGCCACCGAGGCGGGTCTTCTCTTTATTTAAAAGTTCCTCATGTGATGCCTTTATGTTGTTGACAGATATTCAATAAATATTTCTATCACCACGTGAAGAAAATTAAATTTTATGTTTTTACTGAAGCAATATTCGGTATATTTTGGCAAAAAAAAAAGTTTTGATATAATATCTGCAAAACACTGATATATTCTCGCGTTCCCTGAATCCCCCCTCCCCCCACCTTGAGAGCTTGATGAGACTGACACTCGGTCCATGTGGCCACAGATGTGAGTCCCTTGGCGTTAAACGTAATGACTCTTAATGACTCGCAATGACTCGTAATGACACGCATCGGTTCTTGTATGATATAAAGCAGCGATTTTCAACCGGTTTGCCACGAAGGGTCAGCGGGTGTGTCGCGTGAGTTGGAGGGAAGGTCGAAAAGAAGAAAGAAAGAACTCGCTTCGGTGGCCGCATGGTTTAACGCGCTAGTCTCGAAGTAGACTAGACTGCCGATGACAGGTAGAGCAAGGATCGAATCTCGCCCGGGTGTAATGAGGGTGGTTTTTACAAAGTGGTATTTTACTCTTCCTTCACGCAAATGCGGATACATTTCTCACAAATATAACCTTTCTCATTCCCAAAACTATTAGCGTAATTCGTACATAAGGGTATAATCAGATAGGATAGTGATAAATGGCGCTAAAAAGAAAGAGAGAGAGAGAGAGAGAAGAACCAAATTGAGGAATAAAAATAAATTCCATGATCAACATTATTTTTTTTTAACTATAGCGCAATGATTAGAATGTTCGCTTTTGAACCTTTTAGACACAATCTTAATACTCGTTTTATTAGATGATAAAATCTCTCTTTAATAAAAACTGATGGTGTGCCTTGTAAATTTAAATGCCTTTTTCAGTGTGCCGTGAGTTGTGAGAGGTTGAAAATCGCCGATGTAAGATGTCGCTCTCGCAGAAGACTGACCTCTCAAAGATGGGGAGTTTAGGGTTCGAATCCCTGTTGGTTGTACTTAGGGTGGCATTAACTAGATTTTTTTTCCCCAATATCCCTCCACGAAAGTTTGGGTACACTCCTTGTAATTACTACCTTACTCATACCTACTCTGATTGTGTAAATATATTTGCATATCCCGAACGGATAATAACTAGGTATACAAATAATAATAAAAATAATAATAATAGTAATCAGTAATCTTTTGTCAATGTTGTTTATTCTAAATTTTATTAATAAAAGCAAAATGCCCAGCGTTACAGTGCAATGAATCGCATGGTTACCCTGAGCAACCCTTTTCTTTGCTTCGAAGAGAAAAAGAAATTACTTGAGTTTAGTTCCTCCAGCTCAGTTTTTCATAAATTTAAAAAAAAATCTAGTCGAAATTTAAAAATTCCAGCTTCAAGATGCATATATTCGTGCTCAGGGCCAACCAATCATAATACAATTTCAACCCAGTGCATGCCACGCATTGCAACGCTCATGACAAACACACACGCACACACTCTTAATTTTATTAACATAAATATATTCTAAAAGGGTTGTTATAGTGCAAGGGTTTACAACTGATGGCCCGCAATGCTTTTTTTTTGTTGCGGTCCACAAAGTTACTTGGGAAAGTAATCTACTTTAGTAAAATTGATGTTCTTAGCCACGAAACGGAAATTTTGACTTGCGTGGGAATAAATCTACAAAGCTCCAACTGATGTTCATATTTAATTTCTTCCTTATATCTGCTGTATCTTATCAAATATAATATATTTAATTCGGAAATTTTGTTTAATATGTTATTAAACTTGTTCAAATTACCACTTATTTAATTCCTAATCAAATAACTGTTCTCGTTTTTGCATGGCTTGTCAATAATTGGCCTAATGTGGAGCAGCTGGCCACTAGACTTGTATATTCACTGGGTACTTAAGTCGAAAACCCCTGTTATACAGGGTGGGTCAGAAACAGACGATCTATGCTGAGGAAAGTGATGGACAACGTGCTGAGGTTTGCCTAACGTCCAGTGGAACTCACCTGAGTGACAAAAAGGGAAATATGTAGTTAGCTTTTATTGAACTCGTGAATATTTACTTTTCAATTAGATTGTTAATTTTCAAGTTACTAATTGTCTAGTTGTTTCAGCTCCACTCTGTAGAATAAAAAATGTATTCTAGTTATTAAAATATATTATAATAATGCGCGTCTGGGCTAAATCAATCGTAGCTCAGTATGGGAAAGATTAGTCAGTACTATCGTACTAATTGTACATCTTTTCATGTCCCGATGATAAGAGGTGATGGTGATAGTGAGTATGAGGGTGTGGAACCAGTGGAAACACTCAAACCTAACTTAGCCTAACCAACCAAACCCTGGTGACCATGGGGAAAAATACCCAAGGTACCAGCCGAGAAAGGAACTCGGGACCTCTAGGCCTGTAGCCTGGTGCTCTGACCTGGTTAGTTGTTAAAGTGATGGCGTGTTAGTTGATGAAAGGAAAAGGTAAGCAAAGCGGCATGCTCGTTATAGTGCGAGAAATAAAGGAGTGTTCCTTCTTACCTGGTGCCATTTGACAATATGAACCTAAAAACAGAAGAGAAGAAGCATAGAGATAAGCCAACACCATGTCTTCAGAAGAGAGGAGTTATAAGCCAGTGACATGGCGTGGAGTGTCGCCAGAGTAAGCAGAGTTTGTTAAAACCGTGCCTGTGATATGTTCTTATCTACTTGGTCCCCATTTGACTGATCATGCATTGGTTCTGACCTACATACCTAACATGAAAAATGTGTTTTTGTTTATACCTGACCAATAATTGTTCTACTGAGCGATGGGTACAATTCACAGGTACAGTTTAAACTAACTGTGCTTATCCGGCCAAATCTCCACGACACGGTACTGTTTAAAGCTAAGATAAGTTAGTTCATATTTAGGAGGAGTCGGCAAAATGTGGGGATGGCGTTGTGTGTTGTTTCAAACTAGGGCAGAGGCTCTGGAGGGGCATTGGTCGGGGGGGAAAGTAGAGAGGGGGGGGAGGTAGGGGGCTCAACTTAAGGTGGGATGGAAGGAGACGCGAGAAAGTCAGTGTTTTTGCGGTTTTTATGGCAAACTTTTTTTCTCCTAAATAAATAAAATATTGCTTCAGTACAAACATAAAATTTAGTTTACTTCACATGGTGATTTCAATAATTTCTGAAAATCTTTCATGAAAATGGTAGCATTATCTAACACACTTTTTAAATGAAAGTAAAAAGTAGTCAATCAATTCCAGGGCACCCTTGACGAATATTCAATAAACTTTGAGGTTCCCCATGTAAAGAAAATTAAACTTTAAGTTTCTACTGGAGCAATAATATATTTTATTTTGCCCAAAAAAAGTTTTGCCATAAAAACTGCAAAAACTCTGGTTTTTTCTCGCGTACCCTTCTATCTTACCCTAAAAGGTCTTTCCTAAGAACATTTTAAACCTTGGTTGACTCTAGAAGGTATTTTCATACCTTCTGTGTAACACTTTTATCAATGCAGTATATTTTATTTTTGCCATGATGCATAAAAAGAACATATCAGCCAAGATAGCTTAGAAAAAATACAAACATACTTTTTTATGGTCAATACTGAATATCTACTTTCTCTCGACTCCTTGGCGAGAGACGTATCGTTGAATGTATATATACTACAAGAACTCACCAGCCCAGCAAATAAATCTGACGAGCTTTGGTTAGTAAAAAATATCTAAAAATCGTACTCGAGATTTTGATAAAGGTCGACATTTCATGACCCCCTCTGAAACTGAGAAAGTGGTTTTTGAGATGTCGTCTATCCGCACCTCCGACTAGAACCGAAACAGTTTTATCGAGGGCTAAAACTTGGTATTTTGGGTTTTCATAAGGTTCCTTCAAGGACTTTTTGGAATTAAATATACAATCCTAAAATTAAGGAAAATTTACTAAAGAGCAAAAAGAGAAAACATAGAATTTTTAAAATCCGCTTTAACAATTTTGATTACAATTTGTATCCAGGCACTGCTTAGCCTCACAGACAAAAGGAAAACACTCATTTCCCCGTGAAAATGACTTTGAAGGCACTTTACAAAAGTGGAAATTACCCATTTTGATCAAATCTCCGCAACTATTTGAGACAAAAAACTGATCTTTGTAAAGTTGTAGTACTAATGACATTTAAAATATTTAGTTTGAAACATATTTTTACAAAACCAATACCTTCCTCGGTGGCGTAGTTGGCTAACGCGCTAGTAGTGTTGAGCTCGACTGCTGAGAACGGGGAGATCGAGGTTCGAATCTCGGTCGGGTGAACTGGGGGTGGTTTTCCTAAATGGTTTTCCACTCTCACTCCACGCAAAATGCGGCTTCACTTCCTCTAATTCAACCTTCCCTAATCCATTAGAGTAATTAGTACTGTAAGCGTATAACCCAAACGGGTAGTAAGACGCGGTGTTAAATATTATTATTATAAAACCAATATTTTTTTAGTTATAAGCAAACATTTATATGGATGTCTTTAAAAATGCGAAATTGATTGTTATCCTCTTTGGTAGACATTATTATTATTATTATTATTATTATTATACTACCCGTTTGAGTTATACGCACTTACGCTAATATGTAATGGTAAGATGAATTTGAGATGAAATGGAGGACCTACAGTTTAACGTGGAATCAGAACCACGGTGGAGACCTGGCATTCCCCACATTCACAAGATGTCTTGTCAGAGGTGAAGGAAGGGTTTGATAATCAGAAAAATCTGTGCCGGGACTTAGGATTTAACCCCGTACCCCCAGCACATAAGTCCGACACCTTACCCCTAGACCACCAGGTCAACTTTGGGTACACAGAAATGTTCATGTTTTCTCAATGTTTCTTTGGTAGACAGAAATGTTAAATGTTCTCAATGTTTCTGTAATGGTATGTATTATTTCATCCATGCTCTTTGGTGGAGTGTTTCCGTAACAATGTATATGACTTCATTTAACAAATCTTAGTAGTTTTTAGTAAATATCTATGATAAAAGATAGAGGGAGTCTGTGCAGTTTACAGTATCATTTATTTATAACTGCACTGCTATCAGAATTGATAGCCGTAAATTACAAGACTTGGGTTGGGGTATTAGAAGAAGTAGTTTTATTGGGCCCACCTAGTTTTTGAATATCAGAAAATGTTCATCCTGCCGTGTTATTTTTGTAGCAGCAGCAGAATGAATTATTGTTCTTTACGTTCGAAGTTCACCTAAACTGTTTTAATTGATGACAGGTTTTAATAATTAATGACTTTTTAATAACTAAAAATGAAAGAGTTTTATAATTAACAAGTTAACTAGTAGAGTAAGGTACCCATATCCATGGGTAATACTTTCCTAGATCTACCACGGATAATACTGAACTATTATATAACGTGATATTCATGTAACATACATAAAGACGGTAAAGTTTAATTTATTAATTATTCACAGTAAGGCATTACCAACATTAAATAAATAAATAATAACGTGTACTGTACACTACAATATAGCCTACTTACTATTCTCCATTCTTCTTGTTGAGACGATCACTGGTGATAATGATGATGGTGATATGAGGAGATGAAGTGGGGTGATGGTGTAGGCATTTTTACTTACTTATAAACAATTTTTTCTATAATTAATAGTAAATAAAATTGGGCTGCGGTAAACCGCGGATAACTGAAACAGCAGATACGAGATACCTAATGTATTTAAAGCTGTCTTTGCCAGGGAGCTTGTGCTCATTTGAAATAATAAAATAGAATCATTCATTAAAGATGACTATAAGGTAATTAAATGAAATAATATACTAATATAAGGACATATGGAATAAATGAGCATCTTCACCAAGCTATGTTCACAGAAGTATTTTATTATATATTTTTAAGTCGCTTCTGTCTAGGCGATAGTTCATCCTTCGAAATTCAGCTACGTAATAACAGCGCTATGAAGTCCCTTACTTTTTGTGTTTTTTATTTATAAGTTTTTTTGTGTGCTCTACAAGATTAAAATTGTATGGTCTATACCATATCAACATTTTTTGTTTACATTAGTTTAGCAGCTTTGAGGGGCCCTCACTTTTCATCCACTTCCTGGACCCCTATTTTTTGATTTCCAAACTTTTCAACTTTTATGTTATCTGGGTTGATCCTTTTATCACTTTGCAAAATTTTTAATTTTCTTCCGCACTGAATAGTGCAGTTTCTAATAGTTTTGGAAAAACTTCAAGCTACTGCCCCTCCCGCCAACCCATTTCAATTTCCATATCGCCAATTTGGAATTTTAAGACTTATTTGTTTATCTGATATAAAATGGCTCCCTTTTCGTGCCTGCCTAATTTCAATTTTCAACCACACCAAAAATAGTTTGTTACATTAATGGTATCAGTTTCGAGCCTCTACATTTCTTGTTTTTCAATTAGGAAATTCCATTTATTCAGATAGCATTCAGTTATCCGGGAAGGTCTATTTTGTTTTTTATTTTTGATTATTTGGGGCGGTGATGCTAATGACTTGAAAATATTGAAATTTTCTACCTCATTTAGAATTATTTTCAATTAGTCTTGAAATTTTTAACTCTCACTCAACCTAGATTTTAATTTTAAAATAAAAAACTTTCATACTTTTCTAGTTATCTGCGAAATTTCTTCCTATCCCTCATTTCACTACCTCCACATCTATCCTCCCATTTTGAAATTTAAAATTATACAAGCTTTGGGCTTTTGGTGTGCTCTCAACAATCTCGCCAAATTTACATTATTTTTTTTACTTCACCATAAATGGTTGATAATTTTAGTTTTATAAATTTCCAGCCCTGGCTTTTTCCCGTCGCCCCATTTTGAATTTTAAGTGTTCAATCTCTTCTGATTATTTGGGTTTGATATTTTATACTTAATAAAATATTTCAACTTCCTATTGTGCCTACCAAAAAGTTCAATTTTAACTCAAATTGAGTTAGAACTGCCATCTGTTAGACAATCATGAGAACTTTCTAATGCACTTTGGATTCTGGTTAAAAAGAGGTACATATCGTATTTAAATTAATTAAAGTTTATCTCGGTAGTCTTGAGGTAAAGTGCTCGCCTCAGTACCCGATGCTCATGGGTTCAAACCAAGCCTGGCTTTTTCTTGAGTGATACAAATCCATAGCACAACTTCCTTCGGATGGGTAGCTAAGCCTTCGGTCCCATGTCGATTGTGGAAAGTAAAAGAAGGTATGTGAAAATAAATTTTCCACCAAAATTGGAAGGACCTTTTGCTCTCGCTCATAGAAATTATCGTGTGCTTATATAATCAGTAAGTTCAGAAAGTGCACATTAAATACCCCAGATAAATAAATAAAAATAAATTTAAAAAAAAAAAAGGATTTGTTGGGGCTATGGGGTTTGAAATATAAAAATTGTTGTATGTAAAATTTGCGTAGTATAGTCTAGTTTTACCCCTGTACCTTTAAACTAGCTTTTACCACAAAACAAATGTCCAATATAAAGTTGCTAGGTGTTTGTGACGGTTAGTTTTATTTTCGCTGTTGCATGAGACTTGACAAATGGAGGATACAAGGGAAAACGGAGGAAAGTCACACTACAAACAGTTTGTAAGACAAACACTTTTATAGCTCAAAACGAATAAACACCCTAGCAAATGAAGCTTATTTTTTAAATCAATTTAAATATGACAGATACATCTTTTAATTCATATTCTAAAGTGCATTAGAAATATATCAAAGTTGTCTAATTTGAGCTAAAAGCAAACTTCTTCCCTTTCCCCCTGTATCCTTCAAACGTCAATCACCCACTTTGGACATGGGCTAAGTCAGTTATTAGTTTTATTAGCGTTGCATCTTACTACCCGTTCGACTTACACGCCTATAGACTAACTACACCAATTGCTTAAGAATTAGGAAGGTTTAGTTGAGGGGAAGTGCACATGAATTAGAGTGGGAGGAGATTGAAAAACGATTTAAGAAAAAACCACAGTGCACCCGACCGGGATCGATCCCCAATCTCCCCGTCTTCGGAAGACTGGTCCAAGATGAGAATAGTACGTTAGACCACGTGGCCACCGAAGTGGGTGGTACAAGTTATAAAACTGTTCAAACACATGTTTTGAAATAAACAAGAGACACTGGTTTTAGGTAGTTAAATCCCCTCCTAGCCCCCCTAACCTCCCAATTCCGGAGCCCCTCGTCATATATATGTAGCTTTGCTCACAACTATAAACTAAAACAGTTGGCAGCAGATAATTATGATAATAATTATGCTCCCGAAATAATCCTCATTGACATTCAAATTACTCATTTTAGAAGTTGCTTGTCAAAAGTTAATTTTTTGAATTTTTTTTTTTTTAGAAAGCTGTGTCTTACCATTTATTTTCAGTAAGTTTTCAACTGCCAGAAAAGGTCAAAGATTAATAACTGACCAAATTCTCACATTATTTACTAAAATAAATGAGGTTAGTTTAACTAGTGTTTCCAAACAGGAACTAAGACTTATTTAGATGTTACTTAATTCACCCACTTTTCAGTGGTAGCAGGATTAGTTTGTATGGTCCAGGGACTGATCCAGCGCCTGTTGTAGAGGGGAGGGGGTGATAGGTTTTTATAAGGTTCCGTCAAATGTAAACTTAATAATCTTTACTAATCAAGATGATAATAATATTGCTAGTTTATAAAAGTAACCGTAATTAATAATTATAATAATAAAAGGACTCTAAAAAAATTGATTGATGAATTTGTAGTTTTAATATTAAAAAGTTAAAAAAAATACTGCCACAATAAAGGTAATACATTTTTACTTGGGTCTAAAAATATTTTAGTATTGATAGACAAAAATATGTATTTTATTACAAATAATTGGTTATCATATTAAATTTAGTAATCTAATTACTGTAAGGTTTTAGTTTTAAGCTACTTGCTTTTCTGGACTTTAGAACTAGTTTGAAAGAGTTATTGATCAAGGAATGTAAGAAATAGGGCGAGGGGGTATTAATCATTCATTCTTTACCACATTAAGGTATTGGTTTCAATACTTTTGATCATTTTCCAGGCGTGGGGAGCGGGGGTGAGGGGGAAGAGGAATCGCCTCCACCCCCCACCTCCCTCGAGCCACCATTGGTACAATCTGATTTTCATAGGAAACATCCACATTGGTGGTCGAAAGTGGGCTACCAATAAAAATCAGGGTTCAGCTATATTTAGTAATAGAGGGAGCAAAGTTGAGTACTTATTAATTTAGTTTTAGGTACGCAATTAGTAGTCACTGATAAAATGTCCTTAATTTGATATGAAAAAATATCCATTTAGCGAAAGATAGCCTAGTTTAAATATATAAGGCCTTGTAAGCTGTTATGAAGATAAGAGTCGAGTCAAAGTTTAGATAAACACCATATTGGGCAGTTTCATGGATCTCGTCGTTATGCAAGAGCAATCATGCACTGCGACTCTATACGATGTCATTTGGTTTTGGATAGACTAGAGATATAAGCAGACACGCATCGCATATTTTTACACGCATATACACATACATACCTATCGCGTCGTTCGCTTACGGGGTAGGCAAGAAATTGTGCATATAACTTTTAAAAAAACTTCCGTAATTATAATCCATCCTCACTAACTTTCTCCACACTTCCCTATCCTTGTATGCTCCCTTCGCTTCAACAACATCCCTACACCTATCCATACATAATCTTTTATTATTAAAACTGGTAACGTTTCTCTTTTTCACACATTCGTCTACAACATATAACCACGTCTTATATAACCTACCCCTTCCTTTTGATCCACACACTCTACCTTCATATAGTTTCTTCATCATTTGGTCCACACACATCCTCTCAACATGCACAGACCAACGTAAGGTGATTCTTTCTCATCGACCTATTGGATTCCCTTTCAAGATGTACTCCTTCAGCACCCATACATTACTGACTGTCAATACGAGCTTTTCTACACACATTACTCAGATATCCCATACCAACCTCATTCACCTCGCCCTTGTGTCCCTCCTGACAAACCCACACTTCACATCCACAAGACAATGTTGGCGCCAACACACTTTAAAACATTGCCATCTCTGCCTGTTTCAGTTCTACTTCATTATTTGAAATAGTACACATACATCAAACTACTCTGCGAGATACATTAATACTTCTGTCAATTTCACCATCTTTCTTTCCATTTTACAGAACATTCAGCCCAAATATACAAAATAGTTCCCTTGTTCTTGTTGATGTTTTGAGAGGACACAATTCACCTAACTTTATTAATATAGTTTCATGTATTTTTAAAATGAAACACCACCGTAGTAGGATGGGAAAACAACCGTTGAATTCAAATATGAATAAACATGCCCAATGTATCAGTATGAGATTCGAATCCCGACCTTATTGTTAACTGCCAACACCCATAGGAAAACCCCCCTGAACCAAGGCCGTAGTGGAGGAGTTTAGGGGTTTAACCCCCCTCTTGAAAGTTGATAAAAAAATTACCTAATACTGCATTATTTTAGCACCGCCTCTTACCATCCCTTTGGGTATAAACATAGTAAATTGTTATTAATTTGTACCATTTTTAAAATTTATTTTTTGTATTTTCTAAAATAGCCTTCCTAATCAAATTAAACTGTAATTAGAGTGGTGTGTTTTGACAACATAGTGTTGTCCCAGGTTAAGTGAGCTCGTGAGAAGTGTGCTGTATTGTAAGGTTGAAACCTGATGGTAGAAAGCCCAGAGAAGAGAGAATGAATGTTGGAACGTGAGAATACCGGTTGAGCCTGCGCATGCGTCACACTTGGGGGGCAGGAGGGAATGACCGGAGAATAATGGAAGATCTAAGAAATGATTGTGGCAAGGTCATCTGTCACACCTGGTTATAGTGGGACACAATGGTGTACCAACAGGGAGACAGCTTAGAGACACAGTGGTGTACCAACAGGGAGACAGCTTAGAGACACAGTGGTGTACCAAC
>CABFOV010009579.1:6229-18944 GCA_902141375.1 Timema poppense
TTTTTATATATATATATATATATATATATATATATATATATATATATATCAAAGTTACTTTAAACACCATAATTAAATAACAAACAAAAAGTTCTCATTCCGCGCAAGAGTCATATAATTAAATTGATACCTATAGGCTCCTGGTATCTTTTGACACAAAACTGTTTTATAAACCGTAAGAGGACTAAAATGTTTTTATTTATCTGGTGGTTTGTCAATAAAGCTTTTAACAACCAGGAACCATCTAATGAGTTGTCAGTAACGAGCTGGTTTCATATATAAATATAATAAACCTAATTTGTATTCGCACTCGGTGGTCTTGGAGTAAAATGCTCAGCCTAGTATTCGATGTTTGTGGTTTCAAACCCAACCCGTGTCGACAGATTTTTCTTGAGAGATAGAAATCCATAGCACAACTTCCTTCGGAGGGGAAATAAATCCGTCAACCCTATGTCGATTGTGATATGTAAGGTATGTAAAAATACCTTTACCCGGAAATTGGTAGGCCCTTTCGTTCTCGCTCATAAAAAATTCTCGTGGTATGATAATATAATCAGTCGGTTCAGAAAATGCAAGTTAAATACAATAAATAAATATTTTTAATATCAACTACCAATTATCTAATATCGTGCAGCATTAGTTAGCTAATTAGGAATGTCTAGAAAGAGAAAAAAAAATCACAATTTTAATTGAAGCATTACCTAAGTAACAACACAAAGAAAATTAATGTATATGTTGGTATTGTTTATAAGTGCTCAAATTTTCAATATTGTAAATTCTGGCTTCACAATATTTTAAAAAGTTTTGAAATATCTTTTTGAAGGTACGGTATGTTTTAAGTTTATTTTCAAAACTTTAAATTATTAGATATTTATTATATCTATACTAACAATTTCCCTAAAAATATTTCTACTTATAGTTTTAAAATACCCATGGTGATTGTAATGTAGTAATTTTAGTCTGACAAATTTGTATGGATGTAGTATTTTATGATCAAGAAATCTTCTATTAAGGTCACTTTTTAAACTTTCAATTAAAATAAAGTTCATAGCTAATAATTATTGTTATTGTATTGAAACATTATATATTATTGATGGTTCTCTGCCATAGTAAAGTCATGAGTGAAAATATAATAAATGAATTTAAAATTATTTCCAAGTTGAACACACATTGGATCCAATTTAAATTAGAACGGCCATATAGGCCTAATTAATAAATATTATTTTTACTTTCTATCAATCCGTTTGAAAAAAAATAATTGTGATCGTGAAAAAATCGGGCTTAAGATTTTGACAAATGTTGACGTTTCGTGACTCCCTGAAAACAGAAAAATGAATTCCGCAATACCATCTATCTGTACTAAAACAAAAAACGTTTTACCGATATATTTGAAACTGTATCTAGGGTTTTCATACGGTTCCAAAGAGGAATTTTTGGAAATAAATATCCAACCCATAAATTAAGGGAAGTTTACTTAAGGACAAAGCAAGATAAAAATCTATTTTCCAAAATTTCACTTTAACGATTTAAATTAGAATTCGAATCAAGAAATTGTTTTACATCAGAAACAAAATGGTGTTTCACATTATGTAGTGAAAATGACTTATGGTACTTTACGTATGCAGAAATGTTTATAAAACCAATAGTTTCTGATATATATATATATATATATATATATATAGAGAGAGAGAGAGAGAGACAGGTCTTTGAAAATATATATTGATTACTATGGTCTTGTGTGAGTGTTTCTTTAACATTATAGCATCACAAATTTTACGGACTTTTTTTTTTAGCAAATGTCCCTATTATAATTTTTTTTAAGAGAGAATTTCTGTCTGGTGCACCTTACCAATAATTTTTTTAATTATTATGTAAATTGCAATATCAATGCGATTTAATCAAAGGAAGAAGCTAGTTCCCAAAAAGTGCATCCGCATTAGCGTTGAGAGAATGGAAAACCCCACACTTACAAATATGTGGAAAATTAACTCTAATATATACTATTTTTCTTCCTCGTCGATTGTGACACTGTAAAATACAAGTCTGAACTCCTTATACCACCCAGCCAAACATATATGCACTAATTTATTTATTTGAGGTATTTAACTTGCACTTTCTGAATTTACAGATTATATAAACACACGAGAATTTCTATGAACGAGAGCGAAAGGTCCTACTAATTTTGTCGGGAAATACCTCCCAGGCTTCCTTTACACGCCACAATCTACGTGGGATTAACGACTTTCCTTTCCCTGCGAAGGATGTTGTGCTGCGAAATTTTATCGCCCCAGCTGGGGTTTGAACCCATGATCATCGGGTCCTGAGGTGAGTACTTTACCGCCAAGTTTGACGATGTGGGTATTAATCAAGCGAACGGTTGCAAACTAAAAATGAACACGCTTCCAAAAATCAACTCTAATTATGGTCTTCTCTTTCACAAAATATGTAACAAAATAAATATAATAATGTTTTATGTGCTACATTAAAATAGTTCCCCCCCCCCTCTCTTTTTCAAACAGTAAATAAAACCTCCTTTGAGAGAGAGAGTGGCTGATAAAGTAGATTGTTACTCAAACAAGATGTACAATAAAACTTAACCAACAGGATAGTTAAAGAGTTTGAATTAAATCTACATATTTTACTAAATTGGGGTGTAAAAGTCTGATAGAATATTTATGTGGGTAGGAAATTATGTGAAAATGACCACTATTAAAATAAAGTAGAAAGAAATAAAGAAAATCCACTCCATCTTCCCCTTGAACTAAGAAGTAGTAGGCCTAAGTCATAAAATTGAGTAGGATGTAAAACTGTAAATACGGTGCTTCACATAATATACATTTTATGAGGAAAATAAAATAGACCCCCACGTGGTTTTTTAAAACACAACGATAAAGTTAACCTTTCATTGGGTCCTTAGTGAGATTAATTTATTTTACTTTTAATTTAAAACCAAGTTAAGAAGCATTTTATTTTAATATTATAGACTAATTTAGATTACAACTCTTAAGAAGTTGGATTCTACATAAGATGCTCTGATTTTATACAGTATTTCTTTAAAGAGACAGGTGTAACGTATCAACAAGACGTGTTAACGAGTATGAGATAGTTGTATCTATCTTTTCACACATACACATTTGGTTATATATTTGTTTATTTTGATGGCGCAGGAAATTTCACTTTTAAAATAAGTAGGATACTTTATTAAAAATCATAACTACAAACATTTGTTTTAAAACTTTCAATTTATTATTGGGGTTAAGGTGTATTTTATTGGTCGTGTACGTTCAACAAAGTGGTCAAATATCTTCTAATAAAGTGTATGAACGTGAAGCACAATATTATACATGAATATTACAAGAGTCGTCTTTCAATTACTCATTTAATATCAACAATATAAGCTCAACATATGTTACTATATCAATATTTTTTATTAATTTATAGGCATCTAAGGTGACCTGGTGGTCTAGGAGTAAGGTGTCAGACTTCTATGCTGGCGTCCAGTGTTCAATCCTCGGTCCCGGCAAAGATTTATCTGATTACCAAACCCTTCCTTCACCTCTGACAAGACATCTTGTGAATGTGAGGAATGCCAGGTCTCCACCGTGGTTCGGATTCCACGTTAAACTGTAGGTCCTTCATTTCATCTCACAATCACCCTACCATTACACATTAGCGTAAGTGCGTATAACCTGAACGGGTAGTAAGACGCGGTGCTAATAATAATAATAATAATAATAATGGCATCTATGTTGAGTAAAGAGAACAAAAGAAAAAGCATATCTAATGAAAATTAATAGCAAAGAAGCATTATTTTTTTGATAAACTAATGATGTGTTTAGTTTTCTACAAACAATAATACCAACATTTCTTGAACATATGCTATAAGCATCTTAAAATTTGAACAAGAACTTTTAGCTCTCTGATTAGAAGCGATTATTACCATAATATATTAAAGAACTGTTAAAATTAGTACATGCAATAGATTAAACTAAAAGTTTCTATTGGAGCAATATTGTACTTATTTTGTAAAACAAATTTATTTTATATGGAATTGAAACGTGTCCTCTTATTTACAAGACCAAAAATTATAATAATAGGATGTTCGAAAACAAAGTGACTAGAAATATATTTCGTCCAAAAAGGTATGGGACTATTGGGGAGTGGAAGAGGTTGTATAAGGATGGGTTGCATACCCACACAATATATTGTTCGGATAATAAAGTCTCGTTGATTACGGTGGGCAGTACATGCAGCATGAATGGCCATAATCTTGAACCTTGTTCAGGGTTCCGACCGGCAAACATAATGGAAAGAGACCATTGGGAAGACGTGGGCATAGATGGGTAGATAACATTAGAATGAACCTGAAAGAAATAGTGTTTATCAAGGTGGACTGTACAGAACTAGTTTCAGATATAGATGGGGTGTAATAAGGTGGACTGTACAGAACTAGTTCCAGATATAGATGGGGTTTAATGAGGTGGACTGTACATAACTGGTTCAAGATATTGATGGTGTGTAATAAGGTGGACTGTACAGAACTAGTTCCAGATATAGATGGGGTTTAATGAGGTGAAACTGTACAGAACTAGTTCAAGATATAGATGGGGTGTAATAAGGTGAACTGTACAGAACTAGTTCCAGATATAGATGGGGTTTAATGAGGTGGACTGTACAGAACTGGTTCAAGATATTGATGGGGTGTAATGAGGTGGACTGTACAGAACTAGTTCCAGATATAGATGGGGTGTAATGAGGTGGACTGTACATAACTAGTTCCAGATATAGATGGGGTTTAATGAGGTGGACTGTACAGAACTAGTTCCAGATATAGATGGGGTGTAATGAGGTGAACTGTACAGAACTAGTTCAAGATATAGATGGGGTGTAATAAGGTGGACTGTACAGAACTAGTTCCAGATATAGATGGGGTTTAATGAGGTGGACTGTACAGAACTAGTTCAAGATATAGATGGGGTGTAATAAGGTGGACTGTACAGAACTAGTTCCAGATATAGATGGGGTTTAATGAGGTGAACTGTACAGAACTAGTTCAAGATATAGATGGGGTGTAATAAGGTGGACTGTACAGAACTAGTTCCAGATATAGATGGGGTTTAATGAGGTGGACTGTACAGAACTAGTCCAATATATTGATGGGGTGTAATAAGGTGGACTGTACAGAACTAGTTCAAGATATTGATGGGGTTTAATGAGGTGGACTATACAGAACTTGTTCAAGATATTTATGGGGTTTAATGAGGTGGACTGTACAGAACTAGCTCAAGAAAGAGATAGGGTGTGATGAGGCAGACTGATAGAACTAGTTCATGATAGGGATAGGGTGTAACGAGGTTGATTAAATAGAACTAGTTCAAGATATAGATAGGGTGTTATGAGGGGGAGGAAGATTTTGTGAGAAACTTTTTGAAAATCAGTTATCAGTAAACTCCATTAGTTAGTTTACCTCAGAAAAATAAATATAGCCTTGAAAATCATAAGTTTCAGATTTAAATTTGAAAAAATATCACTATAGCAATCTTGTAAAATTTTCAATTTTTTTATAATCAGTAAACTACCCTTAATATAAGGGCTATAATCAACCTTAAAAAAACTCCCTGATGAATGACTATATTGCAACTGGTAAGCTATCAAGATCTATTATAATCTAGAGGAAGATATTTTTTACGATCTTTTTTTTTTCTTCTTAATGGATAAAGTAAAAAGATTTATCTTGGATGGGTTTTATAAGTCCTGCCGCTTTATCGATCACTTTACAATCCACACACTTCAAATTTATCAACGTAGAATACTGTGCATATCGTTAACGTCAGTTTTTGTATGCTTATTTTAAAAATAAAGTTGTTCCCTCACTATCCAAACTCTTAATCTGACCATCCTTCAAGATAAACCGAGCATTAAGTATCCATTTGTTGATTAAATACTTCAGGAGCGATCCAAAACAAAATACCTTCGTAATTAAAATAAAACCATAATATATAATAATCCTCAACTATATGATCTTATCACTTTACTTAAAAGAATGGAAGCTTACAAAATTCGTAAAAAGCTAAATAGTATTTTTATGCCAACCCGTTCGTGGCTGAGAGTGGTGAGGAGTTGACAATTTGGTTCGAGACCCAGCTGGGGTAGATTTTACTCTTTTACTCTGAGTGCCGAGTAGGTGAGGTTTTATGGGTTATTTATTCTCATTTATTACTTTCTTTGCATTAATCGCTATAATACGATTGTAATAGGAATAATCCCCCACTAGGCTAATATGTTTTAAATTAGTATTTCAGTAGGAAGAATATTTGAGAAAATACAAACACTTTTTTTTTGCTGGCAACATAGATAACATCTTGCAATATTACTTGTGTATTATTTTATGCGTATTTATAATATCCATCAAGGGTGACAGCTGTCAATCACATGACTTGACGTATGAATACGTGAATGTAATATAACCCTCTTCAGAGTCCAAACAGTCTGAGGCTTCGCTCTCGTATTAGATTGACCTGCTGAATCAGTGGTGTAGTAAATTTAGCAGTTCCGGAACACAAGGCCTTAGCCACCCCAAATTTGAAGCGAGCCCCCCAACAGCTAGAGGAAAAAAAATCACAAGCAAAAATGCCTCTAGAAGATTTTTGGAGCATTTTACTAATGGTTACTAAGGCTGAAACTTTCTTATCGTACCTCCCTTAAGATTCCAAGAATTCGCTTAGAGCATAGTAAATTTTATCAGAATTTATTGAGTTATAGAATGAAGTTTTAACATAATAATGTTATAAAATAAATTATTATTTATTATTATTATTATTATTATTATTATTAGCACCGCGTCTTACTACCCGTTCGGGTTACACGCTCTTACGCTAATGTGTAATGGTAGGGTGATTGCGAGATGAAATGGAAGACCTACAGTTTAACGTGGGATCCGAACCACAGTGGAGGTCTGGCATTCCACACATTCACAAGTTTTGATAAGTACATGTCTTGTCAGAGGTGAAGGAAGGGTTTGGTAATCAGATAAATCTGTGCTGGGGTCCGACAGAAGTCCGACACCTTACTCCTTACCGCCAGGTCACCAAAAATAAATTAGTTAAATAACAATTACAGAGATTTTTTTAAATAAAGATATAATTGTTTTGAATATATTTAACACAAGAGCATTTTAATCCTGATATGTTGGAAAGGAATATTAAATCTCATCAAATATAAATTAAAATAAATAAATAAATATGCTTACAAAACAAATTAAATCTTATATTCGATAGATGAAAGATGGTAATACTGTGCTATCTATTAATTTTTAATAAGTTATTTATTAAAAAACTCTTGGCAAACGGATTGTCTTTTTCCTCTTCCTAAAGGCTAGGTATATCTTGTGTCCTTGTGTCGTCTGCGTTGTGGTGTTTTACTAACCGTGTCTTCACATAAGGCTCAGTATCCCACTCTTACATTGGGGTCCGTGTGAACGTCAGGGCTGAAACATGTGGGATTATGTCTTGTCCGAGTAGGTGATGTTATAATATTCATGTGACTGAATACTCGCTCATATTCAGCTGAACCACAGGTTATAAGCTTGGTGCAGTTTAACAATAGAGTAAGGTGACCTGGTGGTCCAGGGGTAAGGTGTCAGACTTCTATGCTGGCGGCCGGGGTTCAATCCTCGGTCCCGGCACAGATTTATCTGATTACCAAACCCCTCCTTCACCTCTGACAAGACATCTTGTAAATTTGGGGAATACCAGGCCTCCACCGTGGTTCGGATTCCACGTTAAACTGTAGGTCCTTCATTTCATCTCACAATCACCCTACCATTACACATTAGCGTAAGTGCGTATAACCCGAACGGGTAGTAAGACGCGGTGATAATAATAATAATAATAATAATAATAATAATAATAATAATAATAATAATAATAATAAANAATACCAGGCCTCCACCGTGGTTCGGATTCCACGTTAAACTGTAGGTCCTTCATTTCATCTCACAATCACCCTACCATTACACATTAGCGTAAGTGCGTATAACCCGAACGGGTAGTAAGACTTGGTGCTAATAATAGTAATAGTAATAGTAATAATATTAGTAATAGTAATAGTAATAATAATAATAATAATAATAATAATAATAATAATAATAATAATAAGGGAGTCAAGTCTTGTGGAAAATAAGATTTATTTTTAAGATAATATTCACAGCTGTTTTTTTAAATTCAATCTAATATCTTTCCACGAAAAGCAGTGCTGGAACGCTTTTCCTACTTGTTCCCGTTACAATGCAGGGCTGATAAAAGGGGAGACCATGGCTCGAATTCCAGTCGGGTCTAATGAGGGTGGTTTTTTTATAAATAGTTTACCATTCTCCTACCACGAAAATACGGGTAAATTGCCTCTAAAGCTGCTTCCTACTCCATCCCTACCATATTAGAGTAACTATCATATACGCATATAGCCTGAAAAGAACTTGAAAACGATGCATTTAAAAAAAAAATATCAAGTAGTTCGTCTGCATATCAGATAAAGTTCTTCCAATGAAAATATTACTGAACCTTGTTGTAGGCTTTACAAAATATTGTTCCGCGACAAAATAATGCTACAAACTCGACTGTGTTAATCTGGGTAAAGTCTAGGGAACACTAACATAATAAATCTTCATCGGGTTCGCTTATAAATGACTCGAAATAAGCCTTATTATGATGATTGACTGGTTTTGTTGCAAGCTTCTCAAAAGGGAAAGCAAAGTACCTATTTAAAATTCCAAACATTCTTTATCGATATACTCAAATTACACTTTTTTTTTCCTGGGGTTTAGGGTGCGGGGTCAAGGGGAAGGTGGGTGGAACTTAAATTACGAAAGGACACGTATATTTTATTCGATGTTCCTATCAGACGTAAACAATTCTGAAAACCGTAGCTTGTTTATTTATTTTATAAATACGCCATGTCTTACTACCCATTCAGTATTTTTGCATATCCACACTAATGGCTTTAGTGTTGAAGGTAGTATCTTAGAATAGATACACCCAAATTCCATTGGACGGAAAGTGGGTAACCACTTGGGGTAAGTGGGGTGGACACACACTACATATACCTAGCTGGGATTCAGTGGCGTCTCGCAGCTAAAATTAGTGGGCGTGCTGCTTCAGAAAATGTTTAGCCTTTGTTTTAAAATTGTGTAAAAGGAAAAAAACATGTATATAAAGAAAATTTATTCAGCAACACAAAAAAATAATGTTTTACTTACTTTAACTTAAATTGTTACAGTTCAAGCTTGATCTATTCATTTAAAAATGAAATCCATTCTTCTTGTTTTAATTTGCCAAAAAGTTCAATAATTTTCTCCTTGATCTCTGGATGATAATTGAGGAAATTTTTCCTCGTTGAAAGTAATGCAAGCGCATTTAGTCTTCTGTTAAATAAAAGAACCGAAAAAAACGAATCAAATAGAATAGCTGGAAGCAGAATAATAATCTAATTCTACACTCTTCTATATTTTATCACATTCAAGAATATAGTACACGGTTTTTAAGCACAACACACGCTGAGTAAAAAAACACACTTCCTTCCACCATAACGCCAGAGCCGGCACTGCGAGAGCAACAGTGCTCTCTCTACCTGGCAGTTCCACCTTCCTCGCTACCCTCTCCTATGTGCGAATGCAGGTCCATATAACGTAGTGATACATATAGCTGCCATTTTGAAAGAGATAGACAAATTTAAAAACCATATCCATACGTCGTTTGGCCTAAGTTCAAAGAATATACCCACAAAATATCGTTTAAACTAGCCCAAGCCTTGATATACTCCATTCACGGTAGGAATTACTCTCTGAAAAGTCTTTTTTCTTACCAATATCCTACTATGTAATATATTTCTGGTAGGGAAAAAGACCTTTTAGAAAACAATTCCTACAGTGAACGGACTTTAGTTATGACAAGGACTAGGATGTTAATGATTTTATAATAATTATTTTTTGCAAACATAGAATTTTGTTTAAGTGGGTTTCATAAGAAGCTAAGCTGATTGAAGTAGCTTTATTAGGGAATATTTTATCATATTTCCGTGTTTTTACGCGATATGGCATATTTTCCAGTAGGTTTAAGGCATTTTTTCTTGTTTTTTTGAGTAATTAGTTTGCGTATTATGGTATTTTCAATAAAAATAATATTTTTGTATAATTTTCCCTTATATCATAAGCAAGACTGAGGTAAAAAAGGTGTGTGTGTGTGTGGGGGGATTGCTTGTGTTAAGAAACTCTATACACGCATTATAACAAACGGTGGCACCACCAAGGCGGTAAAATTACTTCCACCTTTCACCTGTTTTCTTTCATACGGCTTATTTTTTGTTAAAATATTTTTAGTTTGCCACAGAAACTATAAAAGAAGTAGGTGGTTGGTTTTCTTTGGTTATTATTTGTTTTTGTTTTTTAGGTAAAGTTAGTAAAATTGTTAGTTAAATCAAGAATTTTTGTTAACATGGAAACAATTAAATTATATTTTTTAGATTATGTTTGTTTTATATCATTAATTAATCATGCAAGGGAATAAAAAAAACTTAATGCAAATTTTAATAGTAATTTTTTTCATTTTAAAGGGCATATTTTTGTTTTTTTGCTCATAAATGAATTTTTTATAAAGCATTTTCCAGCAATTTTTAGGGAAAAATAGTCCTAATATAGTTATGACGTCACAGATATCTGGACAGACAGATGAATAGAACAAAGTTAAGATCGTGAAATAAAGTTTAATATAAAACAAAAATCGTATATCGGAATGAGCCTTTTTCTATAATAAAAATAATATGAAAAGAATTGAGCAAAGAAAGAAACTTCTGCAATTGTAATTAACAACCAACTTTCATAATTACGTACGAATAAAAACTCCAGTTTTATAACAAGTTTGTGTAGAGGAAATTAGAAGAAAACTTTGAAAAATGAAGTAATTAAAAAAGTTATATATTTATTGCCGTAATTATTATCTAATACTCTAGATTCGATTTCATTTTAATTGGCTACTTCTTATTTTGTACTAGAATGAGTAATTTTTATTTTTCACGATGTGGTATTGTAAATTATTGTAATTTTAATTTTTGATGTATATTTTAAGTGGTGTTAATCATGGATTTCACATGATCGAATCCTGTGGGATGAGTCACACACATTATAAATGTGTACTTGCATCGTGTTTTAATTGCTTCCAATATAACGTTTGCTTCGTTATTTGTTTGTGAAAAAAAAAGGATTTCTCGTCTAATTGGTGTGATTAAAATAGCTTGGTAACTGCTCGGACACGAACTGTTGTCTGGTAGAGCTACTGTAAAGTAGCCCCATGACATCTTTGGTGCTGACTGACGGCTCACAGCTGACAGCTGACGGCTTTGAAAAGTTACCAGACTAAATTAAGTATCCCTACGCCGAGCCATATGATCTGCAAAAAACATGTGTTTAGCAGCTGTCCCTTTTGACAGTCAAAATTTAGATATATACCTAAATGTTGACTGTCAGAAGTCAGCTATGAGCTGTCAGTCGGCACCAAAGAAGCCACGGGGTTACTGTACCAATGGTTAGGACACGGAGGCTGTGCAGGGGCCAAAACTACGTAAGCGCATGCGCCAACAAAACTGTACGAGAATGCCAGTTTATAAGGTTATATATTCTATACAAACAAAAGAAGGGACGGTTTTTTAAAATTCGCTTTCGTTGTCCTGTCTCTCTGAATTAGTGTAATGAAGTGGTGGGCTGTTTATAGGTTGTTACTGAGGGGAATCAATAATCGACGGGACTGTACTTTTAAATGATTCTTTCCCGTTCATTACCATAAGGTAATGGTTTTTTAGTCACCAAAAATGTTAAAAAAAACGGCAGACAAATAGGTTTAAAAAATATGGGATCCAGGTAACAAAACAGGCACTAAAAATATGATATACAGGCAACCAAATAGGCATTAAAAATATGATATTCAGGCAACAAATAGGCACTTAAAAATATGGGATCCAGGCAACAAAATAGGCACTAAAAATATGATATTCAGGCAACAAATAGGCACTTAAGGAAAAAAAATACCACACAAGAGGCAATGTAAAAGTAGTGTTAATACCCACTATTTTATTGCCCACAGCCAATTCACATTTCTGTATTTTTTACCACCAAATGTAACTACTTGTTAGGGTTATAGGCCTACGCATATGATGTTAATGTTTAAATATTGGAGTTTAGAAAGGTGGAATTTAGAGAATATGTATTTGCATTTTTCGTTGAGGGAGAGTGAAAAAACATTGGGTAAAAACACCTCTAGTACATATCACAAGGTACTTTTCTAGATTCTCAGAAGAAAAATGGGTTACATTTTCAGCGAGAATTCTTTTATAATTTGAAAATCTGATGTCAAAGGATAAAATTTCAAACTGGGTGTTTAATAAGAAGTTGGACAGTTTTACTGCACCAGCATGTGATTTCCTCCCCGAGATGTCTGCCATTGCTCCCATTGTCTTTCCNGTTTAATAAGAAGTTGGACAGTTTTACTGCACCAGCATGTGATTTCCTCCCCGAGATGTCTGCCATTGCTCCCATTGTCTTTCCAAGATGTCTGCTACTTCTCCCACTGTCCTCCACCCAATTTACGTTCATTGGAAGCTAATTAACCAGTATTGATTTTTAAACCTACTCCAAAAATGTATACCCCAACTTGCAATTTCTAAGAAAATT
>CABFOV010009580.1:0-18943 GCA_902141375.1 Timema poppense
AGGTCGTTTATTATTGGAGAAACTCCTACAGCCCCCAGATGCAGCTTTGGACCAATACCGGACAGCATGAGTATCTGAGGACTGTTTATCGCACCAGCAGACAGGATGACTTCTTTTGTCACCTTAACTTCATTAAGATCTTTACCCTTCTTGAACTGTACACCGTATACTTTATTTGTAATTGGATCAATGAGGATTTTAGTTACTTGAGAAAATTTGGTAACATGTAGGTTCTTTCTTTCTTTTGCTGGCCCTAAAAACGCCTTGGCTGTATTCCATCGCCTACCATCTTTTGTATTTGTGTTATACTCGCTAATTCCTTCATTTTCATCTGAGTTGTGATCAAGAACTTCCTTATAGCCAGATTCTCTAGACGCCTCTATTAACGCTCTCAAAACGGGATGCTTGTGACTGAATCTGTTTATAGGCAGGTAACCATCAGTACCATGGTACTTTGATGAATTTTCTTGACTCAACACGCCTTGATCTTCCAGTTTCTCTGATTTTTTGAAGTATGGCAGAATTTCTTCATAGCTCCATCCAGTATTCCCTTTGGCGGCCCAGTTATCGTAGTCCCATTTATGACCAAGAATTTCCTCATAGCTCCATCCAGTATTCCCTTTGGCGGCCCAGTTATCGTAGTCCCATTTATGACCACGGATGTATACCATCGCGTTTATGGTGCTTGACCCTCCAAGAACTTTACCTCTTGGCCAGGTACATTGCCGGTTGATAAATCCTAGACAAGCTCCGCTTTGAGGTTCAGTTTTGTACTGCCAGTCAATTTCTGATTTCTGTAGGTAAGGGTAAAGTAAAGGTATCTCTGACTCAATAGTCGGATCTCCCCCAGCTTCTATCAGTAAGACGTTCCAGTCCGGTATTTCTGAAAGTCTACTTGCCACAACTGCCCCAGCCGATCCACCACCAACAACAATAAAGTCATAGTCCTCCCTGTAGCTGCTGACATCTGGGGGGTATATGTTGGTGTTGCCAAGTTCCTCTTGTGCCTGAAGAAGTGTTGTAATAAGATTGGTGAAGAGGACTGCACCAGCACTGGACAAACCAGCTACCGGCGTTGATTGACATGTAGGGTTGGTCCAGAGGGATCCTCCTCCGAGTGAACAGCTTCCATCCATGAGTTTCAGGCTATCTGAAAATAAATTCTTTGATATTTATTTTATTTCAAACTTAACACATTAAAGATATACTCCTACAGTTGGTGATTGTTTTTATTGGGAATGAATTCAAATTGTATAATTTTAACATAAATACTATAATGTATTATTATATAAGTACCACTCTTATCAATTGTTTAAAAATCACATGACTTAAAAAGGGAATCTGAATATATTATGTATACATATATTTATTGAATTATTTCAAAAGTATATTTAAAAATATTCAATAAGGTTTATATTTTGACACCAACTAATTCTCTTTAAAGAAATGAAAATTATTTCAGTGTTCAACGTGTCGTCAAAGTTAATCTAAAGTAGCCCCATGGCTTCTTTGGTGCTGACTAACAGTTCACAGCTGACTTCTGACAGCTTCTAAACACACGTTTTTTTACAGATCATATGGTTAGGCGTAGGAATACAAAACTTGGTCTGGTAGCTTTTCGAAGCCGTCAGCTGTCACTCAACACAATAGAAGCCATAGGGCTATTGTATAGTAAATAAATCTATGACATGTGTATTGAAGATAATATTAAAGCCTTAACGTATAAATAGGCAGTTAAGTCATATTCTTATAGCCTAGAAATTAAGAGGTACCCTTCGTTTATCCTGAGGGTAGCAAGCTTACCTGGTGTGAGTATACTATGGTAGGGCTTATAAGATTGAGTCATTATGCAAAGCGTCAAGGTAGACTGCTATTTTTCAGGATAAAACGAAGTATAACTCCCCTGTCCCCATGTAGGAAAATACCATTTACTAAAGGTAAAAAGATAAAAAGGAATAAAAGCGCAAGTATGACTTGGTTCAAGGGGGTAGGGGTGTACGTAAGGATAGGTAAAAGTGGAGAAAGTGGATTAAGTCCGGAGTTATTGTTTTTGAGCCATGTTCACAGTTTTGGGCCTAACTCTCAAGGGAGTAGCGTGATTAGGTTTGTATGCAAGTATATATGTATGTAAATTATGGCAATTCAAATATTTTAAAATATTCATAAACTTTAAACAAAACAAACTGAGTGCAAAAACGTATGAAATCCATATATAAATGAATTTCTGCCTTAGATAGAGATAATTTGTAAGATAAGTGAAAAATATTATCCATTAATATAAAAACATAATCGAAAAAGAGAACATCACATTTTTCACCTAGGAGAAAATATAAAATAATATACATTGTTACAGTAAAATATTATTTTATTAACATATTATTGATTGTAGCTCAGAAAATATTATTTTTGTAATATATTATTTCAAATAAAAGTGTTTAGATCACTAACAATCTTACAAATATGTTGTTTAAGAGTTGTGAAGAAAATATGAAAATTTGAGATATTCGCTTATGAAAATTAACCTCAAAGTCGTTTTCATGGGATAGTAAGGGAACTTTTTTTTTTTGCAATAGTAAACAGTGTCTAAATATGAATAAGAGCTGATTTTGAGTAAATTAATTTTTCTCTCTTTTTGCCCTTTAGAAAACTGAAGGGTCACGAGAAATAAAAAATAATTGGAGTAATATTTTCTAGATATCCTTGTGAATTTAAAACTTTATTATCTTTAATATTTTATTTTACCTTATGGATAGTAGTAATAGCATCAGATTCATTATATATAATACTAATTATTATTATATATAATTAATCTGATTCTATTGTGAATTTGTGAATTTAAAACTTTATTACCTTTAATATTTTATTTTACCTTATGGATAGTAGTAGTAGCATCAGATTAATTATATATAATAATAATAATAATAATGATTATATATAATGAATCTGATGCTACTACTACTATCCATAAGGTAAAATAAAATATTAAAGATAATAATGTTTTAAATTCACAAAGATATCTAGAAAATATTACTCCCATTATTTTTGATTATTATTATTATTGTTATGTAAAACTTTATTTAAATTACATTTAAGCTTCAATATTGATAGTAATTCTAAATTTATCCAACCCGCCTCGGTGGTGTAGTTGGCTAACGCACTAGTCGTGTTGAGCTAGACTGCTGAGGACGGGGACATCGTGGTTCGAATCTCGGTCGGGTGAACTGGGGGTGGTTTTTCCTAAAGGGTTTTCACTCTCTAGTCACGTAAATACGAGTTCACTTCCTCTAAATTCAACCTTACAAATTCATAATCCATTAGCGTAATTAGTACTTAAAGCGTATAACCCGAACGGATAGTAATACGCGGTGCAAAATAATAATAATAATAATAAATTTATCTGAAATAAATTGTATGGTGCACCACACAAACTTTCTCTCTCCTTCTAAAAGTGGAGACATTGACCTAAATCCAGTATTTTTAAAAAAACGAAATATTAGAAATTGTTTTAGAAATATGATGGGATAACAATGTGGAGTAGACTTTGAGAAAATCAATTTTATCTTTTTTTTGCTCCCCAATAAACTACCCTTAATTTTAAAGATTAGATATTTAATTCCAAAAACTCCAAGGGGGAATCTTACGAAAACATTTAAGTACCAAGTTAAATGGTTAAAGGGTTTTGGCTGTAGGCTGAGAAACAGACACAAGACGGACACACAGAGAGTCGGCATCGTCAAAACCAATTATTTTTGTTCGTGCAGTCACCCCGTTGGACCAATAATTGTACAACAATAAAATCAACGCATCACGTAAGTCTACAAGTAAAACGTTTGACATCGAACATGTAAATGCAACGTGAATATTTGTCAGGGCTAGCAATATTATTTTAGACTGTACTTGTAAATTGTTCACACCCCTCAGAACACTCTTTGGTCAGGTATCGAGGGAGCGGAATACATTCCCGTGTGAGGAATGATGAGCAGAGCATATATATGATTGGCCAAATATGGCTCAAGTGGGCGAGAACATATCACAGGGCATTTTTAACAAGCGTACATAAGCGTAACCTATATCCTGAAAAGGTAGTAAGATGCTTAGCTAAAAATAAAAGCACTATTTGTTCATATTAGTTAAATCCATCCAGTCGTTTATAACCATCTATTTTAAATATCATACAAAATAGTTAAAAAATAATGTCTTCATTCACCTTGCTAATCAATGAGTTTTGCTGATCTAATAATTTATGCCAAATTATATTATCGTGTCAAAATTTCTTGAAACATTTGCGAATCGGGTGGGTACTGGACAACTCTTAAGTTAATTTAATCTATCATAATAAGTCAATGAAAATTAATTTAAAGCAACGCTTTGTGGTACGTAGTATTATTTTAAACAACCTCTTTCTATCGCTTTTCCCTTCCCCTCCCATTGTTATAAGAAAAAAGTAAACATATTTTGTGAACCAGAAGTATCAACATTCTTTAAAATAAAGTACTTACAGAAAACTTACGCTAAATATAAGTTATAAAATATATTGTGCAAATATTAAAAACTAAATACGTATAAAATATGAAACAAATAAGACATATATAACTTATGCTTTGTAATGATATTGGTTTGGATTAATCTAAATTATGTAAAAAGTCATGGATGAAGGACATTTTTCTTTAAAGTAATATAAGTAGAGTATCCTTTTAAGATTCATCCATGAAGAAAAATGTACTTCTCAGAAATAATGGGTAAAGGATTTCACCACTAAAATATATTTTTTTATGCCATCTTTCCTGTTAAAAGGAATAACTACGGTGTATTTGGCAAAAGATGCCAATGCTCTATGCCAATAAGAAGCTAGCCTTCACAACACCTGTCGCAAGGGCTCTTTCTATTAGTTAGATTTTACACTGTTGGTGAGGGGAGAAATATGCAAGGGGTATGTCATATATAAATCGTTGTGCGTATGTTTAAGGTACATCCCGCCCACGCACAAATCAGTCACAGCCATACACTGGCAGTCAGTCTAACACAGTATAAAATAACTTACATTAATATTACAAGTGTGAAGTGATATAACATATTTAATTTTAATATGTATAAGTAATTAACAGGTGTAATTTAAATAAACCGTGTGTGAATAAACAGCCATTAACAGTTCTCTTTCTTCAATTTTATTAATATACCGATTTAATTAGTGCTCGAACACGAAGCTATAGACAGCTGGTTAAACGGTATCTTTTCCGTACAGTGATAATAGGCGCTATATCACGGATCCTTAGACAACCTAAGCATCATCACAGCATTATTATATCAGGGAATTAATCTGTAGTGTCTCAATCGACGCCCAAAGCGGGGCGATTGATTCCATAGTGTTACAATTGGAACCCAACGCGCGGCTCCATAAATTAATAGTGTTAGAAATGGCACCCAACGTGCGGCTCCATTGATCCTATAGTGCTACAACTTGAGCATATAGTAAAAGCATTCTTGTAAATAATGCGATGATTCACAAGTAGTTAGTAAATTTAAACAGATACACTCCAAACAACTTTTATTGGAATTGATAGTTTACAATATTTTATGTCTATTTGTATGCTTACTGTACGAAGTATAACGGATTTGAAATAAAAGATTGAGGTATGAATATGTTGTTTTATTTTTACTATCCAGCCCATTGGCGTGATTGCTCTACAAGATACTCTTGCCATATTTAATTTAATAGCGGGAAGGAAAACATATTTGTAAACGATACAATAATTGGCGCCGGGAAGATGTATTTGGGTTGGACCTTTATTATAGACGCTCTTAATTTTAGTAGATTTTTTTTATGATCTCTAATAAATATTGCCACAAAGACCCCGATCACTTCTTTTTCATTGAACAGTAAAGATCACCCCCAGTCCCCCAACCTCAAGAAGTCGCGATTCACCACTGTGTCACGAGGTATCAGGTTTATAAGACAAAAAATGGGCAGTATATGTCCGAAAAATCTCAACATATCTTTTTAAATAATAGCTATAGCTCAGTTGATTATTGATATGCAAATTTAATTATCAATGACGATAATTTATAATAACCAATAAAATACTATAAGGCATCCTCGGAAGAAGAGATTGTATCTGATAGCTAGGAAATGTTACTACACATCCATCCATTCACCAAACCGCATGATCTGCAATGCCATATATTGAATTGTTGAACACAGTCAACATCTAACCCTAGTTTAGAGGTAAGCTTGACAGTTTAGTCTAAGACGTAACACTTGTGTTAGACTGTCCTGCTGAAAGACGAGGAGATCGGGGTTTGAAGCCCAGTTGGGTGTACTGAGGGTGTTTTTTCATAAATGGTGCCCCGCTCTCTTTCCTCGCAAATTCCGGTATATTACCTTTAAAATACTTCCTTCCTTATCTCTTTCCCATCAGAGTAATAATCATATATTGTTATCACTCTTTGTGGCTTCGGGGGACAACTGGTTGATGTCATGACGACGGCAACGTTGTGTTCGGACAAGTGTGGGCTTTGCCGAAGTGGCGGGTGTAGACCATCCCGTGGAATCACCAGTGACGAGGACAAGCCGATGGGAAGGGAGGAGAGGTAGAAGGAAGAAATCCCGGCAACAAGGCTGTCGTGGGGGGTGGTAGTATAGAGTCCCGGCAACGTGAGTCGCAGCGGAAGGTAGGATAGAGTCCCGGCAACGTGAGTCGTGGTGGGAGGTAGGATAGAGTCCCAGCAAAGTGAGTCGTGGTGGGAGGTAGGATAGAGTCCCAGCAACGTGAGTCGCGGTGGGAAGTAGGATGAAGTCCCGGCAACGTGAGCCACGGTGGGAAGTAGGATAGTCCCGACAACGTGAGTCACGGTGGGAGGTAGGATAGAGTCCCGGACAACGTGAGTCGTGGTGGGGGTAGGATAGATTCCCGGAACGTGATTCGTGGTGAGAGGTAGGATAGAGTCCCAGCAACGGGAATTGTGGTGGGAGGTAGGATAGAGTCCCGGCAACGTGAGTCGTGGTGGGAGGTAGGATAGAGTCCCGGCAACGTGAGTCATGGTGGAAAGTAGGATAGAGTCCCGGCAACGGGAGTAACGGTGGAAAGTAGGATAGAGTCCCGGCAACATGAGTCACGGTGGGAGGTAGGATAAAGTCCCGGCAACGGGAGTCGTTGTGGGAGGTAGGATAGAGTCACGGCAACGTGAGTCGCCGTGGGAGGTAGGATAGAGTCCCAGCAAAGTGAGTCGTGGTGGGAGGTAAAGGAGGACGGCAGAAAGAGAGGGAGGTCAGACAAGATTGCTCTTTACAAAACACGACAGTTTATTAACTCTTTCGAACGCTACACCTGGGTTAGGTAGCCGCTCTCCGATTGGCCTCTGACCGAGGAATCATCATGTTAAATACCCTCCACCGCTGCCTGGCCTTGACCAATGGGAGAAAGGGGAGCTTCCCATTGGTGTTGTTAAACGCGCGCGATAGTGGCCGTTCAGTGAGCCAATAGAAAGAAGAGTTTTCATGGGCGCTGAGTACAATGGGGAACTCGTCACGGATGGCTTGGAGAACATGGACTGTGGAGTGGTCCAGGCAGTAGAGGGGGTGGGTGTCGCAGCCTGTGCAAGTGCGGAGGAAAGATACAAGGGCACTGAACAGTGAGGCACAACAATATTTGTATAACCTGAACAGGTAGTAAGACGTGATGATGGTAGTAAAATAACATTTCTCAAGCAAACAAACGACCCACAAAAAATAATAAGTTTTATCCAATGGAACTATATCAATAATTTGATAATATTAAGTATTAAGTAGGCATATGCTTGGATTGAGATGGAATTGTTTATGCATACCGTATTGAAAAAACCTGTTGGCCCAAAATAAATAAATTATTAATTTAGTAGGCACATATGAATACTTTCCACACATATTAATATCAGATAAGTTGGTAGCGTATCTCAATACTTAGTTAAGGGTCCCGGGTTTGATTTCTGGCGTGGCCGAAAAATTGATCATTGGTTAAATGTGGGTCTCCATTTTCACAGTGATAAATTAATGGCCATGGGCTATATGTCATGTCTGTTCTAGGTTTAACTTAGATTATAAGTGGTGTGCTGATATGTCAGTAGTTTCAGAAAGTTCACGTTAAATACCTCAACATAATTAAATGAATTAAATGAACATTTCAACACTGTTCTTAAATATTTTGTATGAACATAGTGACATTTTATAGTAAACTTTTTAAGTAAAAATAAAAAGTTTCATGAAATACTTTGATGCCCGTTACAAATATTCAAGAACCGTTAAGATTAAGATGTGAGTAAAATCAAATTGATCGCATCTACTGGAGCAATATTTGATTTATTTTGTCAACAATTAATATAAATTTACAAATATCTTGTCTTAGCTCAAGTTCACTTTCATTTAAACTTAAGTCTTATAAGCTAGTGGATTTTTTTAAATCTCAAAAGGTATCTACTCAAATCTTAAAATATACCCACTGGTTTTAAATCCACAAGTGGTGGACTTACATATTATAAACATTAAGCTTTACATGTAATAGCATATCATATTATTACTATTGTTTTAAAATATCTATAACTATTGTAACATAATATAGTAAAACATGATCCAAAGAGTCCAAATTTTTTCTAAAAACGTCAATTATACTTTATAGTAAACGTTGTAAAATATTTTATATTTAAAAGAAAATCAATTACATTTTTACAAAATATCCATATTTATTATACATATTTTTTTAAACATATTAACGGTTAAAATAATTACTATACTTGAAATAAAACCAATATACCCACCCTACAATTGTTATGTTACAAACTATTTGGAAACAATACAGTTACATTTAACATTCAAACCCTGAAAGTTTGGAACTAACATTGTTTTTTCAATAAAAAGTGAATTTCACGTGTATACTAACAGCAATGATCACTATATAATACTCGTAGTATAACATGATTTCAACCATACATTAATGGAATGTTATAACGCACAGACTTTATCGCTCCTCTACATTAAATTGGACACTTTTCAACTTGTATTATACATCATGGCCTTTCTTAATATAGGCAATAAATTTTGAAGATATTTACTTGATCTAATAGGTATTCGATGGCTTATTAAATCTTTCACCATCAGACACGAATTTTTTATATTGTCATTGCACATGTATAATTGTGAAACATTCTTAAACATCACTATCGACAGGCGTTATGTTAAAAAATAAGGCACACGCTATTTAAACATTCAAATATCATTTTTGCAGGACAAAAAAATTTAATCGGCTGTATTGAGGTACACTTTATTTACCCTGAAAAATATCAACCTTACCATGCTTGTTTCTACCTTGATCAGCTTATATCTTAGAGCCATATTGAAACCCTTCAAAATAGCCCTGTTAGCTTGCACCGTAAATGGAGTTTACTTCTGGTGTTTAGCAAATTAAATATGATTTATAAATTTTTAAGAAAACAAGGTTAGATTTTTTGGAGAAACCCTAACAGAGAAGACATGTAGCTTATGGTAAATAATTCAATTATTTCAGATATGTTTTTCTAATCAAATCAGAAGCTTTTTCCCCTATCATTATCGTGGGAGCATTTGTGTTCCCAGTAACCACGACAGGCATAATAGAAGCATCGGCGACCCTTAGTCCTTCTACCCCATATACTTTTAGTTCTGGGTCTATCACGGCCATTGGATCTGTAGATGGTCCCATCTTGCACGTTCCCGAAGGGTGGTACGTAGTATAGGCCATCTCCCTGACAGCGCATTCCCAGTAGTCTCGAGTTTTGAACTCATAGCCTCTGCATGCAGCAAGCTTTAGGTCAATAATGTCAGCTTCCTCTTGTCTCATTCTTTTTGTGTCTAGAATGTTAGACAACTTTTCGATTGAATCTACTATAGCTTTAATGTCATCTGGGTGATGTAAGTAATTTGCATATATTAATGGATGTTCCATAGGATCCAGATTCCTCAACATGATTCTTCCTCTACTTCTCGGTCGATTCAGTGTGTGATACGTTAAGATAAGGTCGGAATCAGCTATGTGCTTTCGGATCTCCTCTGTAATTTCTGGAACAAAATTATATACATTTTCTAAAATATCAATGGTGTTAGTATCGTTAGCATATAGGGATAAGAAATGAAGCTGCATATCTGGAGGTACTTTCTTTCCTTTCCTTGTGTTGAGAAATACACCAGCAGAAATAGCCCCAATTCCTGATAGAGGACCTGTACGGTATCTTAGGTATTCATAGGTTGCATCATAAAGAAACGTGGGTGACATTGGCACCGCTTTAGATTTGTTAACTGAAAACACATAGCCTATGAAAGCGACGTGATCTTGCAAATTATACCCAACAGGGAGATCATTTATTATTGGAGAAACTCCTACAGCTCCCAGGTGAAGCTTGGGACCAATACCTGACAGCATGAGTATCTGAGGAGAGTTGATCGCACCAGCAGAAAGTATGACTTCTTTTGTCACTTTGACTTCATTTAGATCCTCACCTTTCTTGAATTGTACTCCATATACTTTATTTGTACTAGGATCAATGAGGATTTTAGTAACGTGAGAAAACTTAGTCACGTGAAGGTTCTTTCTATCCTTTGCTGGACCTAGAAAGGCCTTGGCTGTATTCCATCTCTGTCCATCTTTAGAAGTAGTGTGATATAACCGGGACCTTTCATCATCATCAGCGTTATGATCGATACTGTGCTTGTACCCGGCTTCCTTGCATGCATCAATTATAGCATTTGCAACAGGGTGCTGATGCCTAAAATGATTTATTGGTAAGTAGCCATCAGTACCATGATATTTTGATGTGTTTTCGTGACGCAACAAGTCTTCATCTTCCAGTTTCTCTGATTTTTTGAAGTATGGCAGAATTTCCTCATAGCTCCATCCAGTATTCCCTTTGGCAGCCCAGTTATCGTAGTCCCATTTATGACCACGGATGTATAGCATCGCGTTTATAGTGCTTGACCCTCCAAGAACTTTACCTCTTGGCCAGGTACATTGCCGGTTAATAAATCCTAGACAAGCTCCGCTTTGAGGTTCAGTTTTGTACTGCCAGTCAATTTCTGATTTTTGTAGGTAAGGGTAAAGTAAAGGTATCTCTGACTCAATAGTCGGATCTCCCCCAGCTTCTATCAGTAAAACGTTCCAGTCCAGTATTTCTGAAAGTCTACTTGCCACAACTGCCCCAGCTGATCCTCCACCAACAACAATAAAGTCATAGTCCTCCCTGTAGCTGCTGACATCTGGAGGGTATATCTCAGTGTTGCATAGTTCCTCTTGTGCCTGAAGAAGTGTTGTAATAAGATTGGTGAAGAGGACTGCACCAGCACTGGACAAACCAGATACTGGCGTTGATTGACATGTTGGACTGGTCCAGAGGGATCCTCCTCCGAGTGAACAGCTTCCATCCATGCTGGGAATGAACCTTAGCCGTTCTGAAATTAATATTACTTTAATTGATTATATGTGGATTACAATACATTTAAGTAATATTTAGACGTTTTGAGCGTTTTAACTTATTTTAATTTTAGTTTAAATAAAGTTTAAGAAATCCCATTTACAAATGCATTTTTGATACACCATTTTCAAAGTAAATTATATTCTTAATCATGTAATTTGTAGCTTGTAATTGCTAAGAACAATAGTATCATTCCATTCTATAAATTATTTCTCAAGCTTGTCTAAGAAACCTATTTCATAACCAGCTTTTGTGGAAGCAAAGTTTCTAGACCTTCTGATGGTGATGTAACAGATAATAATTTGCTAATGCATCACAAGATACCTAAGGTGCGCTTATTGAATTTAATAACCCTTAAATTTCAACACCCTATCTCGGTCGGTAGCATCTCTGTCGGTAGCATGTCTGCCTAATGAGCTAAGGGTACTTGCTTCGATTCCTGGAATGCTCGAAAATTTTATTATTTCTGAAAGGTGGGGTTCTCCCTTCGCAGTAATAAATTAAGTGTTGGGGGCTGAGTTTAGTGTTTGTATAATGTAATAAATATAAGGATTTGAAATTAATATATTGATATTACTCTTTATTTCTTCTAATAGATCTAAATTGGATTTTTAAAATCTGCATTTGTAAATTGGTTATTTAATTATTTGTTCATGTAAATTTATTGAAAAAAGCTTTATAGAAAAATTCTATCTAACGTGGTCTTACATTAATTTTAAGTATGGTAAGTATGGTAAGTATGGTAAGTATGGTAAGTATATATATATATATATATACCATTCTCATTTGATGTGCTTAAATTACTATCATTATACCAAAGTTATGGCATCTTACACCATTTCCTCAGTTTTCCTTAAGCGTGTATGCTTAGTAGTTTCAGATTTATTTGTTTATTGGTTATTAGCTACCCACATCGGTGGTCCAAATGTCTTAGGTTTCAATCACTCAATGGATACACAAGTAAAATACAAGGTGCTCATTATTCACTACTACATTTCCCTGCTTTGAGGTTTTAAATTTTATTTTTTCTAGTTTTAGACTTACTCACACAAGTAATAACGTGGCTTAAGATATCAGGTTCAGAGTATGTTTAAAAACACTGAGATTGCCCCAAGTACTTAGGCCAATGTCATGTCCAAGATTTCAACGATTCTTGGTTTTTAAGCCATCCCAATTCGTTAGGCACGTATTCTAGGCCATCAGGCTTTTCGCCCACAGTTCTACTAAACTGTTATTGGACTGGTTAGTGATTGAAGTAACAAACTAGTCAGTAACTTACTGTTACTTTTGCTTCGCACACGGTTCTACGCAAGAGTTTCGGGATTTCATCTAGTTTCGTTATCGTACTATATAACTGCAAGAACCTTCTTTCGGCTCCTGAAATATATAGTATTTATTATTATAAAGTCTAGTGACAAGAGTGCCAGGAGGATTTGGTTCCCTATTATTATTATTACAGAAATAATAGACGTAACCAAAGAAGATTTTGAATTCATCCATATGTTACGGTTCTTATTTACTACTCTTATTTCTAAACTACAACATTACTTATTAATACACTTCAAATTGCCGGTAGCCTGATGCCATATCTAAGGTACTGAACGATGTTGCACCTCCTAGTGAGTCCAGGAGATTGTCGATCCGTGGAAGAGGGTAAGCATCCTTTTGTGTTTCTGCGTTTAGCTTCCTGTAGTCCACACAAAATCTTGTTGTTCCATCCTTTTTTTTTTGCACAAGGACAATGGGATAACTCTATGGAGATGATGATGGTTGTATAATATCATCCTAGATCATGGCCTCAACTACCCGGCTCACTTCTCCCCGCTGATGTATTGGGAGACGTCTTGATGGCTGCCTGACAGGAATAGCACTACCTGTTTCAATGTGATGATGAATACGATTAGTTCTCCCCATGTCATTTGATTCCTTGGAGCAGATATCACTAAACTCGTTTAGCAAGCTGCAAAGTCTTTGGTTTCTTTCTGGTCCATTTTGCATTTTGTCAAGTCAAAAAGATGTTCTACTCGTTCGTCACTCGTGTTTATTTTTCCAGTTGTTGCAACTTGCATCTATTGAGGTAGGTACTTCAAAGATCTTGCCTATCGTCGTGCTTGTCCGCAATGTAACAGGTGAATGACCTGGGTTAATAAGTCTAATTGATAATTCCTTGTTCTGTATACATGCCAATACATGGGCAGCCATAACTGCATGCTTCTCCCTAAGGTTGGCTGAAGGCTCTATCAATCCAGTCACTTTATCGTGAGCTGCGTTAACTGATCCACGAGTGAACACCTCACCTTATTATAGTACTATCATTGTTTTGTCCACAGCTACATTCCACACGCTAGTTCAGTTCACATTATTCTTTTTTGGAACTGTTATCAACTCTACCCCTAAGTCACCTAGCCTTAGCTCTGAGCTAGAGTGTAAAACATCCCCCTGATTATTTATGATAAAATCTACTCCAAGAATGCATTGTTTTATAATATTACACACGACTAGCAATCTGTGTAGCACTTGAGTAACACCAATCTTCACAGCCATTTCAACCTCTCCGTCCGTGTTTATTTAATTTCCACTCGCATTCACGATACAGAATAAAGTGGGTGCTAGTGACATTTTATACCATCCTTTAACACTTTCCCACACGCCTCTGCGTATTATGGACACGGCGGCACCGGTGTCAATTAAAATACGAACAGCACAACCTTATACGTGTCCGTTCACGTATACTGCCCCGTCTGACTTTACACTTCATACCCCAAATGTCGATAACCTCGTGGTCCACGCTGACATGTGGGGACGCAGAACCAGTATCGTACCCCTCACTCACGTGTGAACTTACCTCACAACTACCACCCTCATGTGAATGCTTCTCAGCCAGCGCACGTTCCGTGATTGTGGGTAGATCCTCCTCGGGTGGCACGCGCTTACCAGTCTCTTGTGAAGCCTCCCCATTCGGCACGCGTTTATCAGTTCCGTGTGAAGCCTCCTTAGCCCTCCCGTGTGAAGTCCCGGCCAGCATGAACTCGTTCACACTGGCCGCTGGCCGCTGGCCGTTTCCCTGAGGGTATTGTGCCCGTCTGTGGCCGTTTTCTCCACACGCCCAGCATCTCATTGATCTACCAGATGATGATTATAATGGGCGTCGGACACCTCGCTCCCGTGATGCAAAAAGTTTTGTTGATAATTGCTGCATCACTGTCGTCATGGCCTGAAGCGTCTTTTGTTGTCCCTGAAGCAACTTGCCCATATCTTGCAGAGAAAGATCCGCCATCATGCTTGGAGAATAGGTGGGCGTCTCATTGCCACTGTATGTGTTGGTAGCGTCCTCGAACGTTCCACTTCAAGGGTATATTCTGTTTTTACATCAACAGTCATAGCTTCTTCAAGCGTTTTAGATCTAGCCTGTTGCACAAATAAACGCAATTACGCGTCATTTAACGCCTCTATAAATTGTTCCTTGGCGAGAACATCTCTCACAGCCACATATAAATTTGGGAATGCTTTAGCTGAAAGTCGGCGTAAATCCAGCCCAAGTGACGGGAGTGGTTCTGTGGGTGCATGACGTCGGTTACGAAACATGGTTTTAAGAAGTTAATTTCCTTTCTCCGGGGTCAGAGCTTGTTTTAATCCATTTTTAACGTTAGAATATTATTTTTGTTCTCCTTGGTCCAAAACAAGATATGCTTGTAATGTTTTACTGGCCGATCTTACTGCAAGATACGCGCACTTCGATGCGCCATCCGACCAATTGTTTATTGTGGCCACTAACTCAAAATGTTCGATCCACTCAGACATGTCACTTTGACCATCGAATGTTTGGGGCATTAATACAGTGCTAGCCATTCTAGTTTAATATAGTATAATACTATCCCACCGCTATCACCACTGTTACGGTTCTTATTTACTACTCTTATTTCTAAACTACAACATTACAAAGAATTATTACTTATTAATACATCTATTAAATACACCTGTCTTGAGTTGGTCGCACACGTCCAATACAATGTGAAAACACGCACGATAGTGTTGACACTCTCAGACACTTTGCTCGACTGTCTCTTTTGTCACACCCGTCTGATCTAACCCTACACTCAGCCCTTTGAAATGTCCCCCACTCCCCTATTGTGAGGGGTGGCCCAAGTCAAATGACTGTTCAGGGCTGGCTCGAGCATGGTCTCGCTTGCTACACATATAATGTACTGAATATAAATTCCAGACTATTAATAGTAAAAAACCGATGCAACATTAATAGCGCTGTACAGAATGTCTAAGGAAAGTTACCTTGAGTAGTCCATTAAATGTTCAATATTTGCTCATTATAAATTATTTAATTAGTAGCTGAGCTAGCCTGTTGACTTTAATGTTAAGTTTCTAATGACTAATCACGGATGCGTCGTAAGCCGGTTAGCAAACAGTAGCTCCAAGAGCGGACTACTATTGAGGTCATTAACGGTGACGCTCAAGCTAATGGTTGGTAATTTAGGTCTTACTCGCGTCACTTTTGAGTCTTATTTGAGTAGCTCTGAGGACGAAAGGCCTAAGACATCTTGTTGGCAATTTATTATTTTCAGCCGTACACCTGAGACACACACTATGAGATTTCACTAATAATACAATGTATATAATTTACAGGTGCTTCCCCGGTAAACATTTAATCAAAAACGTTATAGCCATTTTTTTAAATTTATAATTTAAATATTCACCCATCAGTAAACAAGCTTTAAAACAATTTTAAATAAATAAGTAAGTTCACAGTGTTATTTGTTAGGTAAAACACTATCTATACATCCATTTTAAACAAAAGCATTAAAGTCATTTTCGTAAAATTTCAATTTTTCTTAAATCGTTAATCCGTGAACTAACATTAATTTAAAGGCAAGGCTCAAAATAAAATAAAATCCTGTGCTATAGCATCTAAAAATATATATTATTAGTTAAAACAAAATCTCTCAAATTGTTTTGGGTCTAGACCCAGGGAGAGCTAAACAGACAGACAGATATGTAAAATACACTACTATATGTTCGGGAGCACATACAACGTAAATATTCATCACAACCTCACACTTATACATTTTCACAATCATTTCTTTGTGAAAAATTAAATTCTTTATTGCCTTATCCTTGACTAAAGTTTATTAATTAGAGAAGAGGATGGATACACTTAAAAAGGAAAAAAACACACTAAACTAATATAATAAAGCAGAAAGCAAATCTAAACTATGTAAAAAAAACCAATGTAATTCTATAGAGAAACGTTTACAGAGATTAACCTCGTTGCTTTAAATCTAAGGCGTTTCACATAAATAAAAAACAAAAAGAGAACGATCTTTACTCACTCGCCTCTAGATTATAATACAGTAACTTTTCCAAAGGTAGAAGCATAATTTATATGAGACCGTGTAAAAAGGTGTAAGTTGAGTGTCCTTCCTATCGTCAAGAATATATTCACACCAAACATACTCTTGGTTTAAGGATCTCCAAAACTAGAAGCTTTCAGGACTAAGTCCAAACTAAAGTTTTGAGAAGGCAAACAAAAATTATCCACCTTAAGCATGACAGATACTTTAAATAGAGCTCTGAAATAAAACTTCCCACGTCTGAGCTATAAAAAAAACTTAACATTTACTTGGAACAAATTAATGAGTAATTTTTTTTTTACTGACGATTTATTTTACTTAATTAACATAAATAAATCCTTCAAAAATGAAAATATAAAACGGACATGAAACAATTATTTATTGGTGTGCACAGCCACGCCCTACTACAAATACGAGTATACAACCAAGCTACAAGAAATTGACGTCACAGTTCTCATTGACTCGTACAAAGTGAATGACTGACCAAAAACAATACATTTAACTGATATCTACGTTGAATTGACATAATATACATAACTGAACCTTTCAAAGTGAAATATACAAGCAACTGGAAAATAAATAAACTTAAGGCCCACATCTATCCGGACGGCTTACTTAACAATCATAAATACATAATAACTTGAAAAGAACCGCTTAAGGCTCCGCCTACTGAGACGACAAATAACACATTATGAATAATATAATAAATTCTATAACCAACTCCGTCCATTAAATATAAAGTAAGAATAATGATTCCAAGTCCCTCTCCTAGCACCCACATTCTCACTTGTATTGGCTCAAACCACTTAAATACAGTTTCCTGGATTTTAATTTTCTCAACAAAACCCATCACTTGTTGGGGGTGTTCTTTCCCAATTTTCCTCGTGATTATTAGTGTTCACATCTTCAAGTCGAAATGTACTTGTTCAAGTACTGTTAACATTAACTATCTGTGTCCCGAGTGGGTTAAAATGGAGGAAGGGGGGGTTTATTGAAATTACGGTATACAGATTCAATCAACGTCGACAACAAGCGCCTAGCAACAGTCGTAATCCTATGGCCGAGCCACGTCATATTTAAGCTGACCACACTCGCTTTCTCTTGTGCAGGCGCGTCACGCTCAAACCTCCCCGGCTGCTTGAACTGTCGCTGTGGCAATTACGGACGGATTGGCGACGCCCGTCCTTCTTACAGTGGACGTTTGCTGGCTTGGAGGGAAATGACCACATGTGATAGGAAAACATTAAGGAAATGGCATATTGAGGGGGTGAACTGTATATTTCATGAACTGAAAGGGTTATTGTAATGTAGGTGATTGAGTGGATAACTGGTGATTGGTGACCTGTACCATACCAATTCTTCAACTTACTTCTGAGGAGGCTCAACATGGAACTGTTGTGATTACGCATTGGCAAAACAGCTTGCACGGACTTGTTCAAGGGCCAAAATTGTCAGTTTCATAGGGGAGTAGTGATGGTAATTAGCGGCACTGAGGTCCCTAATGTCTTTTTTTTTAAACTTCCTATATATTGTGATATTTTTAATAAATTGATGGTATGGAAATTAAAAAGATATTAACTCTTTAGGTAAAACTTGTTGTATAGGAGTGAAGATCGGTGGGAGAAAAGTTAATAAAAATGTAACAGTAAGAGAAATGATATTTAATATCAATACATTTCTGAAATCTGAGGTCCAACCGGATACTTCAGAAAATATTATACGACACAGAGTTTATCAGGCTTTAGGTGTGTCTTTTAGTAGTGTTCTTAGAATACAAGAGGGTGAAAGTTTGATCAGAACATATTTTGACTCTGCATAAAAAATACTACGTAAAAGAGTTAAGAGTAATGTAGATTACTTTAACAAGTGTGTTATTTGGCGAGTCATACATGAATTTCATAAAACAGAAGGGGAGTGACATACACTAAAATTAATTTACAAAGTTTTGAAATTCAAAATTAGCCTTGAAGTATAAGTTTGGTGTCCAAGAAATATTATTCGGCAGTTGGGGTTCAACTGGAAATAAACATTTAATAAGAGAAAGGTGGTAATAGAAAATAATTACATATGAAACCTTAATATATTGTACTTAAGACAAATACAGAGATACA
>CABFOV010009582.1:0-18931 GCA_902141375.1 Timema poppense
CATACCAAACCGACGTTTTAAATCGTCATAGAGATGTCAGCTTCAAAATAGCGCTCTTTGATCTTCGGCGAGGATATAAAAATATAACATCTATAGCCTCTAGGTGGAAAGGCTTTACACCAAGTCTACACATTTCTAATGATGGGACAGCTGGCTTGACCTCATTATACCCTTAAGGGTAAATCCTCACTCAGTAGAGATGAGATCTAAAACTATGATTTGTGAACAACTATTTCATCACCTACACCAGTCTTTGCACCCTGGTAGCAGCATAGTATCATATACGTATTATGCGTTGTTTTCCATTCCGCTTTGAAAGCCATCCCAATTTAATTGAATTTCAGTAAAATGAACATCACATTGCTGCTTACTATACTAATTGCATTAATTGATAACTAAAATTAATTATTTTTTATTTATATTGAAACTGAAAATACACCACCACAGTACACAGTAAAGCGATATCCAATATAACTATGTGTGTAATCACTAGTTTAAAAGCATATCATATTCATTATTGATTAAATTGATTTATAATCAAATTCAAAACTAACTATTTTCCGCATAAGAATAAAATTACATCTTGTTGACACACAGATAAAAATAGTACATTGTATCACAATCCAAAGCAAGAAAAATCACTATAAAAATGCAATTCAAATACTTTTAATCATAATGTATTAATTATTTACAGATAGATTAAAAACTTGGCAACATAATGATCCTGCGGTGCATGAAGCGGTTAACAAAACGTGCATTGAAAATTCCTGTTTTCTACACACATTCATTTTCATCAAACTTTTCAGTCATTTTTGCGAAAAACTCTTTTTACGCTTATTAATATCATCTTCACGCTGCATATATCTCTGTTTTTATTGACAGTTATTTTCTCAATAGTATTTTGTACACCGATGTATTTGGTTAGGAATGTCAGGATTTGAATGTGTTTTTTTTGGGATGAGCTTCTGATAATATCATGCCAAACCTATTATTTTGCCCAATTCATACAAAAAAATGATTTATATGTAGAACATTTATATATTTTTATATTTTAATTATTTACACATTTTATGAATATCACAACATTTCAAGATTTTTATTTCATATACAATAAATATTAGTTTACCTTTTATATTCGTAGTATTTATTTTATTTTGTCCCTTTTTTGATTAACTAGGATTGTGGATTCACATATCTTTCGTTCTTGTAAAAAATATGACACTTGAATCATCGAAACATGTAAAAGACATCTATAATTTGTGGGGAAAGTATTAGACTGGAATTAATTAAAATGCAACGAGAGAAATGTGCCTGTTAAGTTATTCCCCAGTCACTTTTTATGAAGTAAAAAGGTGTTAAATCCTACAAAATGTTGCTACAGAAGAGTAAAAGTATAATACCAGGAAATTTGAAAGATTATTTGTTTTACATCGTTAACAAAATTATGAGGATTAAACAATTATTATTATTATTTAATCCATGTGAACATTTTTGATTCAATGTAAAATGTTTGGTAACAAACACTGTTAATTAAATTGGTAGAAACAACCAGATATTCTAATCTTTAATATAAATCCCTTTCTATCAATATAAAAATTTCAATGCATTTAAGTTTTATTTCGGACCACACCAGGACAGTTTTTTAAAAAAAATATTGGCAGTATTGACTTCTGCGTTGGAATTTCGTATATATTTGCATATTTAATACTTCACATAGGTCTATATTGGGACTTTAATTTACACGTAAATTCTGACTACTGATCAGGCTCAGTTTTTTAAATACAAATAGTATTTATACAGATTTATCCACCAACAAATGGACACCATTTATCATTTTTCATTTCATTCAATACAATAAATAATTTAAAGAAAATATATTTAATCATAAAACTTACGTGGCAAGGAAATATTATAGCAAACTTGAGAAGATAAATACAATTTTACGATAAACATAATTTATAAAAAGAAATATGTACTTTCAAAATCTTTTTTTTTTTATTTTTGCTTGTTCACTTGTGGCACAAAGTTCAAAACTTCAAATAGGTATGTACGGTATTTACACTATGAAATAAAATGTGAAACTGAAGGTGGAAATATTCTACTTACGAACAAAAAGCTCAATACCCTTTCCGAAAATAATCCCCACAGGTCATAATAGAGACTTCAAAATGGGAAGTGAAGATCATCTTTTATGGAATATTTGTGTTGAAGTCATTGTTAGTTGCTGAAGTCTTGTTATAGGAATAGTTGTCTCTGTTGTGAAGCAAATTCTGGGAAAACCCAATGTAATACAAAATACGGAAGCGTAGTACCATCTAGGTCCGTTCAAAATCCAACACGCTCTAGTATATACAGACATATAGCTGGAACTGGGCTCGTTCAGACTAGAATAGAGATCCTTTTGGAAAACGATAGGAAGAACGAAGACGTAGCGTTCTAGTGTGCATGCGGGACGCTCTAGTCTTGTGTGGTATCATATCGTATCCACAGAGTAGAACTGAAATTGTTATTGGTTCTGGTTCCTGTTTTCTAAACAAGCATTTGAAAGGTTCCAGTTCTGTTTTTTCAGTTAGAGTACAATAAAGGCTCCGGTTCTTTTAGGTTCCTGATAGTGTTCCGCTCCTGGTTCAGGATCTTTAATTTTATTTCTAAATTTTAGCACAGCTTCTTTCTATCAATTCGGGCTATGTTAATGTACTAATGGCTTTCTAACGAATCAGGAAGCTTATATTTAAATGAAGTGTATCCGCATTTGCGTGAAATGAGAGCGAAAATATACTTTGGTAATAACACTCTAGATCAAAAGTATTGCTAAATTAAAACATTTATTACGTACCTTAATAACAACAATGCATTCTTCTAATTTGCATCTTGATCTGTCACCATCTATCTCATAATAAAAAAAATTCCGAACTTAGTTTTATTTAACGCACCCTATCAATAGGAGTATTTAAGCCACTTACTAACAAACAAAAATAATAACCTCTGCACTCTACACAAGTAAAAATTTACTGAAGCACTTACTAATTTAAACTTGAGTGAAATAATTTAAAGTGTGCATTTTTCCGCCCTGCATCTCCCTTTACCCGATATTATAAATCTCCCCACAGACTGGCAGGTCTGGTGCGTAAAAGGCCACATGCTTGCTGGACCTGTCACACGCCAGAACTTTGAAAAAACTGTCAATGTGTGGTGTTGGCGTGATGGAAGGACAGGACACGCGTGGCCTATCAGTCGGGTTGGAATTCCAGACCAGTGGTGTGTAAAGTCAAACACCAAACCTATCAGTCTGTGGGGACCAAAGGTGAGATTTGCAGCAGGTGAGACTCACTGCGTATGCTCAGTGCCCTTTTCTCTCCTCACTACTTGAGCTATGTTAGAGATTTGCAGCAGGTGAGACTCACTGCGTATGCTCAGTGCCCTTTTCTCTCCTCACTACTTGAGCTATTTTGCTACTTTACTTATTCAAGTGTGGTGTGGTGGGTCTGTCATTAGATACTTTTATTTGTATTTTTTTAAATATGGATGTAGATAGGGATTTTTCAACTGAATTTATTGATCTGTACCAATATTCACTATGTATATGGAAAGTAAGATCTAATGAATACTATAATTACATAAAAAGACGTTCCATTCCACAGTAAGCATGTCTCTCATTTCTCCATTCGCCTGGAACCATACCCCCAGTATGAATGTCCTCAAAGTCAACAGTTCCTGCAGGAATATAGTGTTGCTTACCCACTCGTCTAAAAAAAATGTTATATACAGCAAGTCATAACAACCAAATCTATTTTCCATAAAATTAAGTTAATTGCTGTATGAAAGAATTCTGAAGCGGAATTCTGAAGCCATAATCAAAAAAAGCATTTTCCACATATCGTCTTGCGCATGAAACTCTGTATTTCTAGATTTTTTGGCGTCGGAATTTAAAAGATTCTGTGGGAATGGTTTCAGGACATGCTCATGAAAAGCAAAAGCATCAGCAACAAAACCAAAAGCAAAAGCATCATCGGCAACAAAAACAAAATTAAGTCCATCCATTGTTTCTTGGTTGCTTGGTAGATTTATGGTATTATTTTCCAGTCTTTGAGAAAACTTTGTATTTTCAATTACTCCACCGACACGTCCATTTGCGCCAATGTCGACCATGATGAATTCATAGTTGACATTAATGGCATCCATTAAAACGATGCTGTGGTATCCATTATAGTTGAAAAAGTAGGAGCCCATGTCGTGGGGAGCAACTCTATGGACGTGTTTACCATCGATGAAGCCCCCCACGGTTTGTGAAATTCCAAGCATCAACAAAACCCTTTGCAATACTCTGCTAGTACTCATTATTCGTGGGAAACTGATAAAAAAAAGAAAAGAGGAAAAGAGTTAACACCATAGAAAAAAAATAAGAACCTTTACACTACTGAAATGTTAATAAATCTAATTTATTCAGCCTTACTTCCTTTTGGTGATACATATTAGACATGTAGAACGATGGGAGGCTCTGTGAATATTGTAAATGGACCTTATGAATTTTAATAAAAACATATTCAGGGTAAGCTAAACAAATCCATGCCATGATATTCAATTTAAAGGATATATTATGTATTCCTTCATTAGCGTCAAGCGTATTTAGGGAGGTATTTTCTAATAGGTTTTCCATCCTCCCTCCGTGAAAATGTGGATACACTTCTTATAATTTTGGCTTGACCCGTTAAATATTCCTGAAAAAAGCTTGTTTTTGTTTGACATATTTATGACATAATATTTATTGAATTAATGTTTTTACCCTCTCCAACTACACAAGTCTATATCATTGACTGATTGTTTTAAAATATTTGATTCAAGGTCTCCATAATTGTATTTGCGATTACATATGAATTTATGTAAAGTTATTATAATGTCAACAAAATATTATATTTGAGACCATATTTAAATGATATTTAAAATAAAATTTATTTTTGGTTTAACATTTCTATTACATCACTATCAGCAAGGATAGCACTTTATTAGTGAATTAATTTTTATAATATTCCAACAAACAAAGTTTGTCATGTGTAGACTGCTACTCCCTCACGGTATTTAAATATCCTGGGAGTTATGACTTGGCCTGCATTCTATCATCATAACAGTAACAATTAATAAATAAATATAAATGAATATGTTGGACCTTGTGTGTGAATTTGATATCTTACCAACCAAATTATTTCCTTTTTACTTTCTCTTTGGGTAGCATTCTACCTTCACAGCAGTTACAATTTATAATAAAAAAAAATTGATATCTGTGTTTGTGTGTGTGTGTGTACATGGCTCCTTAACTTAAACTACATGTATTTAAAATTATAAACAAATATCTATGCAGTGAAATAATAATAATAGCATAACCTACTTGATCCTCCTGTCCACTCCTATTAGTATATATTCTACTTTCTAAAGTAATATTAACTACACGTGTGTAGTAAATAAAGATTAACATTCAGCCGTCCACACTAATTAATATTTCATTCTGGCAAAGTTGTCACGTGTATATTGCCATCGCCTTCCTGTATTTGAATCTACAAATATTTACAAACAATATATTCTAGGGAAGGGACGGATACTTACAATTTGAAATACCACATTATTATATTTGGGTTTGGCAACTACAGGGCATGAAGCGCCCGGCAAAAGATGTCAGAGTTCTAATCTATGTTTAGTACACAATATAAATATCAAGCGCATCTAGTTATGACTTTCCGATGGTGGCCGAGGTTGGGGATTTGAATCCCTCCTGAGGTCCACAGTTTTAAGTTCACACTAAATGGTTTCCAAATCTCCCTCCGCGTAGATGATGGAAAATTTCCTTATTCCTCCCTACTACATTATCTTATCACACCACCATCAATGGTCCATGTTGGTATGACGGATACCTCCATCCATACATGCTGACAGTAGATATAAAACAAAACAAATTTTGTTAGGCTTTTGTTGGGAGAGTGGCCCCTAACTGTAGATTACAAATTACTTCTCTCTGGAGAAAAGCCCCTGATTGTGTATAATCAGAGCAGTGTCAATGCTCTTTAGTTTGCAACATGACCCTTATGTGCGATGACTTCACCGGGAAATCCCATTGCTTTATAGAAGACCAACATGTATCAACAAGTACAACGGGAAAAAACTCTATTCACCCGTGGAGTTGCAACATCACCCTTAGTATATTTCTGTCTCAACATGTTAAACCGCCAAACTGGCGCTAGCTGTGCGTCATCAGGGTTGAAACACAGTGGTGACGTAAGTAGAGAAAACAATTTGACACATAAAAGGAGGATAATAACACCACCCATTCCTGTCTCGACTTGCCGAAACGCCAATCTGGCACCAGTCATCAGGATGAAGTGGGTAAATTACCTTATGTACTAGCTTACGGTTTCAAGGTCGTGATATATTCCTGTCTTGACTTGTCGAGCCGCTAAACTGGCACCAGGTATTAGTTATCAAGGTTGTGACATAGCAATGATGTCACCGTAGAAAACCCATTGCCACATAAAAACCAACATGTAACAACAAGTTTACTGGAAAAAACATTCCATCGTGATTGAAATACACCTTTGCGTCACTGAATAAGAGATAGAAGACACCAGGTCATTAATCCCATGTCGTCATGGAAATAATTATAGTGAAAATGAAGAAAGCAAAGGAGGGGATACTTAAACCACTATGTCAGAAATCCCCACCGTGACGGAATAATACCAAGAAGGGGTGAAGTCACCAAAGCCAGGATAGCGACATCATACGACATGATGACGTCACCAGATAGAAAAAAGATTGGGATCAAAGGCCAATGGTCAATCAAGGGTGGTACGACCCGATAGCTACTAACAGCCTAATATTAAGGCCTGGGCATCTACTAGCAAAACATCTTAAATACCCAATAGTTTGGATGATTCTTTTTAGCGACATCTTAGTCGCAATCGTATTATACAGCCCTGGGAAAATTATGGTCCACGAGGCTAAATCAAACCTTTAAACAATTTTTAAGATGCCCACAAGCTATCTAAAATAAAATAAAATAAATATTTTATTTCTAAAATACAATAAATATAAAATATTCTAGTAATCTAAGAATAAATACAATTTTTACTCAACAAACCAATGAATATGCAATTTTAGGAACTTCTTCTACTAAAATTACACCGGAAATTAAGGATATGATGACCAATATAAACAAAATTGGATTCATTATATTAAGCTATGGATTAAATAGCCAAGATAATATATTTATTAATTACGGTTGTAGGTCACCTGGCAGTCTAGGGGTAAGGTGTCAGACTTCTGTGCTGGCGGCCGGAGTTCAATCCTCGGTTGCGGCACAGATTTATCTGATTACCAAAACCTTCCTTCACCTCTGACACATCTTGTGAATGTGGGAAATGCCAGGTCTCCACCGTGGTTCGGATTCCACGTTAAACTGTAGGTCCTTCATTTCATCTCACAATCACCCTACCATTACACACTAGCGTGAGTGCGTATAACCCGAACGGGTAGTAAGACGCGGTGCTAATAATAATAATAATAATTACGGTTGTAGCCGCATCTAAATGTCATATTCTGTAAATTGAAAAAAATACACCTACACATGGGTTCAATTCCGACATCCAGGTGTAATTTATCAATTTACAGAATATCATTAAGTGATGTTTTACTATAGAAACACTTATTTAAAAAAATTTTCGCCCAATTTTATGTAGTTTATATAGTTTCCTTCTGTTTTTAAACAATATATCACGTCTACCAACAAATTTAATTTTATATGGTAAACAGTTCTTGAAATTTTGATTCTCATTGCGGCCTAAATATTTTGCCAGGCCTGGTATAGTAATAAAAACTAGTATTGGTGTGCATGAAGGCTATGCTTGTCAACGACGAAGCTTGTGGGCAAGCATAGGGGTGTTATCGATCCTACGCTAAAAGGATGATATACCCCAGGATAGTGGGGTAAAGAAGAAGGAGACAGAAATGTATCCATATTTGCTTGGAGGTAAGGTGGGAAACCATTTATAAATAAACTTCAAAATGCTCGACTAGGATTCGAGACTTATTTCACGCATCAGTAAAAAACTGGACAAGATGAACATAACGTTTGGTACATTACAGTAGACACTAAATAATCACGATATTTCCTTAAATAAAGCTTTTACTTTCTTTTTCTGTTTATTACAAAACATTGAGTATTAGTTCATTTTGTCTAGTTTTCGAGCATATAATACATGGGTTTTAGGGAATTGATTTAAGTTGCGGCAGAAGGGAGCGCGAGTTATTTTACAGTTTTTACAGCATTACATATTTTTGACCAAAATAAATCAAATATTTCTCCAGTAGAAACATATAGTTTAGTTTTCTTCACATGCTAATACCAAAAGAATTTGAATGGAGGTCAAAGGTGTTCTGGAATTTTATCAAGATTTGTTAAATAAAGAGAAAATGTTTTGACAAAATTCCAGGACATCTTTGACAGATATCCAAGATCTGTGGATATTAACATGTGCAGAAAACTAAGCTCTATGTTGCTACTGGAGAAATATTTGATTTATTTTGGCCAAAAAATTTAAATTATATAAAATCTGTAAAAACACTTGCACTTCCTTCTGCCCCGCCTTAAGAAATCCAATCGATTATATTTTCTAAACAATGAGATTTTTCAGCAATTTTTTTAAAAATATACTTTCCTTGTCTTTTTTATTTCGGATTGATGATAAATGAAAGTTATTTGAGAACATAGTATGTCCTGGTATGCTAGCATATAAATTAATAGCTCTTTAGGATGTGTGCCGGCCGGTTGTGAAGGTTAAGTGGCGCATCAAATAGTCAAATGGCACTTTGTACAGTAGATAACATTCAACTTTCTTTTAAACATACGGGCCTAGAAGTAATTTAAAAAAAGACTCCTTTTAGGTTCATTCCAAGAACAAAACCATGATGAACTTTTTTGGCCAGGACAAAACATAACAATTTAACAGCAGACAACCCACTTTGTTGACTACATGGTTTAATGGGTTATCATCGCTTTAGACTGGAATGAGCCGATAACTTAGATATATAGGTTAGATCTGGGTTGTGTGTACAGAAAGAAGTATTTTCTAAATAGTTTTACAAACTTCCTCCTAGCAAACGCGAGTACCCTTCCTCTAAAATTCAAACTTTCTCATCCCCGAAACATTAGTATACCTAGTACATAGGCATACATCCCTGATGGGTAGTAAGAGGTGATGCTAAAAAAATTAAAGATATTAAATAGCAGAAAAAAATTGTTTAAGATAAAAATACAAATCTTACTACAATGGGAATCGACTTTGATTCCCTATGGCGCGCACACATAAACTTGGAGTTTGTTTACATTCCCAAATATAAAACTGTGTATAATACCTTTAACATATATAAAGTTTCTCTTTAACTGAATGTGTATTACCGTGAAGTATACACCATATTCACCACAAAAGAAAACTAGAAATATTAGTCCCTGGTTGTTTATCCATTGACAGCCCATCGTAATAAAAACTGGATGTATATGTTTCTGTTATAACATCCTATACTTCCTGTCTGAGAAACTGGATGTATATGTTTCTGTTATAACATCCTATACTTCCTGTCTGAGAAACTGGATGTATATGTTTCTGTTATAACATCCTATACTTCCTGTCTGAGAAACTGGATGTATATGTTTCTGTTATAACATCCTATACTTCCTGTCTGAGAAACTGGATGTATATGTTTCTGTTATAACATCCTATACTTCCTGTCTGAGAAACTGGATGTATATGTTTCTGTTATAACATCCTATACTTCCTGTCTGAGAAACTGGATGTATATGTTTCTGTTATAACATCCTATACTTCCTGTCTGAGAAACTGGATGTATATGTTTCTGTTATAACATCCTATACTTCCTGTCTGAGAAACTGGATGTATATGTTTCTGTTATAACATCCTATACTTCCTGTCTGAGAAACTGGATGTATATGTTTCTGTTATAACATCCTATACTTCCTGTCTGAGAAACTGGATGTATATGTTTCTGTTATAACATCCTATACTTCCTGTCTGAGAAACTGGATGTATATGTTTCTGTTATAACATCCTATACTTCCTGTCTGAGAAACTGGATGTATATGTTTCTGTTATAACATCCTATACTTCCTGTCTGAGAAACTGGATGTATATGTTTCTGTTATAACATCCTATACTTCCTGTCTGAGAAACTGGATGTATATGTTTCTGTTATAACATCCTATACTTCCTGTCTGAGAAACTGGATGTATATGTTTCTGTTATAACATCCTATACTTCCTGTCTGAGAAACTGGATGTATATGTTTCTGTTATAACATCCTATACTTCCTGTCTGAGAAACTGGATGTATATGTTTCTGTTATAACATCCTATACTTCCTGTCTGAGAAACTGGATGTATATGTTTCTGTTATAACATCCTATACTTCCTGTCTGAGAAACTGGATGTATATGTTTCTGTTATAACATCCTATACTTCCTGTCTGAGAAACTGGATGTATATGTTTCTGTTATAACATCCTATACTTCCTGTCTGAGAAACTGGATGTATATGTTTCTGTTATAACATCCTATACTTCCTGTCTGAGAAACTGGATGTATATGTTTCTGTTATAACATCCTATACTTCCTGTCTGAGAAACTGGATGTATATGTTTCTGTTATAACATCCTATACTTCCTGTCTGAGAAACTGGATGTATATGTTTCTGTTATAACATCCTATACTTCCTGTCTGAGAAACTGGATGTATATGTTTCTGTTATAACATCCTATACTTCCTGTCTGAGAAACTGGATGTATATGTTTCTGTTATAACATCCTATACTTCCTGTCTGAGAAACTGGATGTATATGTTTCTGTTATAACATCCTATACTTCCTGTCTGAGAAACTGGATGTATATGTTTCTGTTATAACATCCTATACTTCCTGTCTGAGAAACTGGATGTATATGTTTCTGTTATAACATCCTATACTTCCTGTCTGAGAAACTGGATGTATATGTTTCTGNCCACCTGTACCCTCAGTCTGAGAAACTGGATGTTAAGTCTGTGGTTATAACCACCTGTACCCTCAGTCTGAGAAACTGGATGCATATGTATGTGGTTATAACCACCATTACCCCCACACTGAGGTTTTAAGCTATAAAACTGAAATAATACGGCATTTAATAATATCACAAAGATAATATCTTCGGCGTTGAGCTCAGTCCTTTTTCACAGCAATTTGTTGTTATTTTAAATATATGTTTTAAAACTGACCGTAAGACCTCAGCTATAGTCTCAACATGTTTATGACCATTTAGGAAGGAGTGTGATATTAGTTTACAGCGTCTCCACTAGAGTGTCACGGACATGACAGCGCTAGTATCGATTTCCCTCCGAGTGAGAGAGCTAATCTACTGAAAGAAGGCGTTGTTAGAGGTTAGTTTCTTCCCCTGTACTCCCGGTGGCATTCACACAGTGAGTCTGATTCGAATCTTGGAAAAATAAACGGTTTTAGTTGGAGCGGTTACAAAAAATCAAACTAAATTCCTTTGTGATATAGGCTTTGGTCACTATTTTCTTATATTCAACACAGGTTCATCTCTTCTATATAAAAGAACATTTTCTTCATTCGGTAAGCAATTAATTTAATATTTGTAAATCTATATATTAGATCATTGGTTGCATTTAAATTCCTTATATTGTCTCAGAATTTATAAAATAAAGTTATAGGTTTAAAGTTTCAAGATGAGCTGTGTTCCCAATAATGTTATAAACAATATAAATTATAAATTAAAATAGATTTTTGTAAATCAAACCTTTATAAAATATTTATTTATTGTATTTCTATATACATTTTCAACTAAACGAATTAATTTTTGTCGTCTAGCATTAATAATTTCCCTGTAGGCCTTTAAAAAGTAATAAAAAATTACTGACAGCAAGAAAAAGAACGTACGTATATGATGGCCGGTATTAGTTATATAATGCGTATGTATACAATTTATTTGAGTGAAACATACCCAATAATTTCCCAAAATAAATATTATACCCATGATTATATTTTTAATTTAATTTGTCGGGATAATTTTAACTAATTTAATAAAGTAAAATCAAATCTGTAATAATAAAATGAACAGTTTGTTTGTCATTGACTTTGTGCGATGTCTACCTCACGCAAGGGATATATTAGCAGCCCCTATGCGCCGTCATGTGCGTATTTGAGGAGATTTTTTTAAATTTATTAAAAACTGGTTTGTATTATATCAAATCAAGATTTTTTTCTGACTATTTAAATCAAAGAAAAGAGTTTCCCAGGTTAACCACGCAATTCATTGTGCACCATTCAACGCCGGGTACTTCTGCTAATAACAAAAATAACAGAGGAAACAATATTTTTTTATCATTCAAATAACATATGTGTCATTAAATAAAATATTTTAATATCCCCATACGAATGTACAAACAGATGCACCACTTTTAATACAATAGGGAAAATATTTGTTACCCAACTTAACACCAATAGTGGCATGTTCAATTTATAAGCTATCAAAAAGTGTGTGATTCATTTCCAATGAATGGAAGTTTGACAACATTGTTTGAAAGCTTGTTTAATAACACTATTTTTCCTAAATATCTCTCTTTATTTGGTCCCACCCGCGCTCGCCGCATGATCCAGGCCACTCGATTTGTAAAGGTTAGAAGGATTAACAAAGGCTGTTGGTCAATGTGGGGCTTGATATATATTCTTTCAACGTGAATGCAGCTGCATTTTTCAAAATAATCTCCTTACTGCTTCCTCTCAGATTAAAATGTTAAATAGCCTTTGTCAAAAGAAAGTATAGACATGACAAATTTCACTTTATGAACATTTAAGAAACTACATTAGTATTCGCGTATTAATACCAATTGGAATTTCTTGGTTTGCATTTAAAAATGACGTTTTGAACACCAACAATAATTTATATAGGAAAACAAATGACCAGAGTGAGGCTTAGATTAGCTGCATACATAGAGACATCTTTATAACAATAAAGCTAGATATTGATCTACACCAATGTAAGAAGTGAGAGTGATTTTGTTGAACGTAGAATATCAACGTGAACGCTTGTAGGTTATTTTGGGTGTCTTGAAACGCTCAAAGATAGTAATTGTGGTTAAACCCCCCAAAGGAAGACATCTATGAATTATACACAGTAGGTAGTACAAGCCTAAAGTAAAACTATAAGTTTAACTAAAACACAATTGTGTGTGTGTGTGCGTGTGTGTGTAAAATGGCGGAGGTGTGGCTATGTGAGGGGGTGTGGGAGTGGAGAGAGATCAATGGAATGGCAGGAGCTGGTGGGATAGTTGCGCGCTAGCTTCCCAATCGAAAACACTCATTTTTACTTTTTATCAGCCCCTTCGAGATAGAAGTATTGTGATCGTAAAAAAATCAAGCTTGAGATTTTTATATATTATGTCGTTTCATGACCCCTTGAAAAAAAATATCTTCGCCTTGCCGTCTTTCTGTCTGTCCCTTGGGCTAGAGCCGAAACTATCTTACCGAGTAGCCTGAAACTTGGTAGCTGGGGTTTTAATAAGGCCCCCCCTCCCCTGGAGTTTTTGGAATTAGATAGCTAACCTAACACTACATTTAAGGGTAGTTTACTGAAGGCCAAAAAGAGAAAAATTCAATTTTATGGGAAAGTTACTCTTAACGATTTTGATTACATTTTATTTATAAACATTGTTTATCATTCTAAACATGATAGACACTCTCATTTTCTCATAAAAATAACTTTGAGGGTACTTTATACGAGGGAGGTTTTCAAGTTTTCATCATTTCTCCGTTAGAATTTGAGATACGAAATAACTTATTATTGCAAAGTTATAGTACTAGCAAGGATAAAACTCTTTTGATTGATTTTTATTTTATAAAACCTATAATTTATGAGCTATAAGTAAATATATATACTTTTAATTCAGGTCTTTGAAATTTAATTTGATTATGTTCTTTGGCGGACACAGATGTTTGTCTTTACTTAATTTTTCTGTAATAGAGTTCCTTGTTCCTAATTGCAGAGTAGCTAGGTAATAATATTTATTATTTCATTTATGATCTTTGATGTGGTGTTTACACAACAATGTATATATGTAACTATTACTTCATTTCACAAATATTACGAGTTTTTAGTAAACGTTTCTTTTAAGATAAAAGTGGGAAAAAATCTGTGCAGTGCACCGTATCATTTATAAATACTGTGTAGAAGATACATTTTGGTAGCATTTTACACAACAACATTATAGTTTGTACTACAATGAGTATGCTAGACGAAACCAAGTTTAGAATAACTCACCCTAGGGGAAATATAATATTTTGATAGTGGAAGATAATACATGAAGCTTATACCAAGTAGGCTGTTTTAAACTTTAAAAATTTGCTTGATATTTGTTTCTTTAATACGAAAGTGGTAACATATTTTTGTCAGACCCAATATTGACCTATTTTATGAGTCTAAGTTGACAAAATTAGAACTTTAATAGAAATCTGTTGACCTAAAGATAAGCAACTATTATTATTATTATTAGCACCGCTCCTTACTACCCGTTCGGGTTATACGCACTTACGCTAATGTGTAATGGTAGAGTGATTGTGAGATGAAATGGAGGACCTACAGTATTAACGTAGAATCCGAACCAAGGTGGAGCAATTACTATTAAAATCACAACAATGTGTACCCAAAATCTAAAAGACCACACTCTCCCTTATAATATCCCATTTCAGACGCATCTCCATAACCACTGCTGCTATGGGGCTCCATCTTTGAATGGAGGGTACCACCTTGTCAGCAAAATGAAACTTTTTTTCTTTCATTATGATATGAAAACACTTTTCTATATCAGTTTGGCAAGCTGATTTCAAATAAATTTTCACTTTTATTCTAGTACGTCTAGTTTTTAAAATATGACAGGAGTAGCTAGGAGGATACCTCGCCACACTACGTCACACAATCTGTAGCAGCTATTACTACGCTGTTATCATACCAGCATAATATTTTCTGATGTACTGTCGCAATACGGTATTTATAACACAAACCTGAGATTTGTGATTTAAACATATTTTATACGTGTTATTTTCTTATTATTGTATTTAGAAATTACAGAACTAATGTTTTGTTTAATAGTTGAAAAAGTATTTGTTTGAAAGTTGAATTCACTTCAGTTTGAATAGGTATTCGCATTGTATATAAAAAAAATTGCTATATTTGCATACGCCTTTCTTCACACGTCTGAGGCCGAATCGACAGTCAACAACTCTGTACCAGAAGAGAAAAAATAACACAAATTATCTGACTTTCATTTCAATTTTGTCACCGAGAGCTGCTGAGATCTTGCGAACCCAAGCAAAACTTATTTTAGAAAAAGAAAATAAAAACACGAAAGTTTATAAGTGAAGTATATTGCACGCTCTCTCTCTCTCTCGCACCTATACTGCGAGGTTTGACATGGAATTATTATAAGTGCTGGAAACAAGTAAACTGATTGTTATTGACCCGTTGCCTTCTGCACGTGTACGGAAGTAAATCAACAACAGTACAGTCACAGACACAACCTAATCGACACAACTCAAATTTAAATACCCCAGAAATCAATTAAAAAAACAGGATCATTATAGTACTCCCCTACTTTCAGGGTTATTTTTAAAATAAAAATTAATTAGGAAGAAATTCAGTTGGATTGTCTTTACATTGAACTCTTTTCACATCTTATAAAACAACTATATCTTATATATTAAAAAATAGCATAGAAAATCGATCCATTGGTCACATAGAGTAACAGCATTATAAGGTATATCGTGTTCATCAATTATTTGACATATTTTAAAAAGTTTATAATTTACTTTAAAATTTCTCACTTGACAGTCCTAAGAATGTTCATCTTGCTTTGACATTTCCTTTTATGAATTTAATGTTCTATGCCAGAAAAGTATTTAGATTCTCACTCTCATTGATATAACGTACTAGACTAGTGTAATAAAAGATAAATTATTGTTTTAATGTTTAGCTAGCCTTCTTTTATACAAACTATTCTCACATAGTAATAAAATAAACAAACATAAGAAAACAAAGCACTGTACATAATCAGAATGACTACCTGACATTTCAGATTAAACTGGTCGGTATGAAGTTGATCACGATATTTCTTAGGTTTCACATTGAAATAGTATGCAAAATATACAAGATCCATATTCTGGTAAAATTAAACCCTAAGTTAAGTTCACAATTTGAAAAAGATTCTAAATGTACAGTATCAATATTTGAGTAAAATTATACCCTCAGTTAAGTTCACATTGCAAAATGCTCTCGAAAGGTTTTTATTATTTTGTTAAATTTAAAGCAAAATTTACTAAGTTGAAAGCAAAGTTCTAATTAAATTTTTATTATTAAGAGGAGTTTAAAGCTACTCCTACTCCGGCCATAATTCCCTACTTTCCATTTATCATTGTCACTTCCTCAAATTAAGAATTAGTTTTATAAAAATGTATAGGCTGATACACCTCTGCCACTACAGTTCTCGCTTGACCTCTTCCATCATCTTATTATTATTAGCACCGCGTCTTACTACCCGTTCGGGTTGTACGCACTTACGCTAATGTGTAATGGTAGGGTGATTGTGAGATGAAATGGAGGACCTACAGTTTAACGTGGAATCCGAACCACGGTGGAGGCCTGGCATTCCCCACATTCACANTCCGAACCACGGTGGAGGCCTGGCATTCCCCACATTCACAAGATGTCTTGTCAGAGGTGAAGGAAGGGTTTGGTAATCCGATTAATTTGTGCCGGGACCGAGGCTTGAACCCCGGCCGCCAGCACAGAAGTCTGACACCTTACCCCTGGACCGCCAGGTCACCTACTGCATCATCTTGCTTCTGTCCCTGGTTAGTATTTTGGGTCCCCATGTCTCTTTGTTTTCTTTACCTTGGTGGGTGATAATACTGATCTCTTTAGTCCCTAATTATTATCATTTTGCCTGTACTGTCCCTGGTTGAATCGTAGACCACTATCTTGGTTTCACTTGTTCCTATTTCTTTGCTCTCTCTCTCCCAGTGTTGTGGTGTCATAGTAGTGGCTGAAACTAGAGTTCTGGATCACTTTCTCCCATAAGGTTAACATTGATCCTCCTCATTCTTTTAATTTAATAGGAGAGATAACTTACAGCGACATTATTCCTCACATAGTCGGGAGGGGAAGTCATTCGAGTGTGATAAATGCGGTAACACATTTTCACGCCGGGATAATCTATTACTACACAATCTGTACTGCAACAGGAGAAACTTCACTTGGGAATGTTGCGGACGTTTCAAAGTCAAGAGAGCAGGAATCTATTGAGAATATCAATGTAGAAAAGATTGTGACCCTTGTAATTTTAAGAGGCTTTGAATGGTACAGTCAAAATGATCAAGATCTCTCCTTCGAATGACTCGTAACTTTAGTCTTTATGAATGAAATTAAAAGGAAGTTGGAAGCATCGCTTACCCAACAACTTAGTGTAATGGGTAATCTAAAATGGTATGCATCTGACTGTGTAGAGTACTCTCGTGTTGGAGGGGAGGGATAGAAAACAGTCACTCCTTTCTTTCGCAGTAAATGTATGGCCACTCTAAGTCCTGACGCATTAAAATCGCAGATTGAGGGTGCATGTATGCACTTACATGATTGAAGCAGCTTCTTCTTTCTACCTCAAGAGAAGTGGTTGGTCCGAGGACCGTGTGAAATACTTAGAGCTTAAATAATCTAAATATATTCCTTTGGCTACTTCCAGCTATATTCCATTACCAGAATAGTTGAGAAATAAACATGCCCTAATTAATATTAGAAATGCTGACAGTAAATGTTTTCTTTGGTCTGTGCTATAAATTCTATAGCCCTGGTGACAAGAACGCTGGTCGAGTGAATAAGTATATATCACTGGAAGGTAAACTAAATATGGAAGGTATTGAATATCCTGTGTAAATACCGCAAATAGTTAAGTTTGAAAAACAAAATAACGTATATTTTAATGTATATGGGTACCAAAGGGAAATGTCCCCTTTAGGGATAACTAAGGTTAATCGTGAAAATCACGTGGATTTGTTGTTTCTTTCAAATGTGGTTGGGGGACATTATTGTCTTATTAAGAACTTAAGCAGATTGATAAGCTCACTGACCAGACACAATGGTGAATCATACTATTTCAAATATTGCTTGCATAGATTTTCTAAAGAAAATCTCAGGGATGACCATAGTGAGCGGTGTGCTGATTTAGATACTCAGACGATACTGATGCCTGAAGAAGAGGATAAAATAATTTTTAACATATAAACATATGCTAAAAATCCCGTATATGATCTATGCAGAATTTAAGTGTTTTAATATTAAAATATCAGGGTGTGCACCTAACCCCGATCACTCATCAACTACCAAAATGACAAAGCACACGCCAACAGGATTTGCATGTGTAATAGTCGATCCCGGGGACAAATTTGTGAAACCCCCTGTTGTCTATAGTGCTGAAAATGTTGTAGATACCTTTATTCATAAACTTGTTGAAGAAGAAACCATGATCAATGAGATAAAGAAAAATGTTGTTCCTATGCGCATCAACCCTGAGCAAGAAAATGAATTAATTTTAGCTAGCTTATATAGTCGGCTTTCTTTTTGGCATCGATGGAAAGTTCCTCGATAGCGTATGGGAGTTTTAACACCCAATGCTGAAGTAATGTGCCGCATACAGATAAAACCCTCAGTTCCTTGACGATAAACTCTTTGTTGTCATCGATGAAGCTCTGGAAATCCACAATTTCGTCCATGGCTTAAATGAAGGGGGTAAGGGGTGGGAAGCCGATTATATTAACTTCCATAATCGGTCACGACGTTTCTATCCT
>CABFOV010009583.1:0-18926 GCA_902141375.1 Timema poppense
ATAATAGTAAAGTCTGAGTTGTTTAATTCAGTGGTCCTCCGGTTGTTAAATATAGGGATTCCTCAGCCATCAATCCCGAACACATACCGTCACCGTTAATCCAGTCTAACACGAGATTAGTGAGTTAAACCATGCAACTACCGGTGTGGGTTATATTTTGTAATTATCCCAGACTACTTTAAATCCTATTTTTTGGAGAGTGATGTTTTATTAATTAAACTGAACTGGTCTACAATTTGTGTTATATATCCTAAATTATTATGTTTTAACTTTAAATATTCTCTTTTTTGCGATCACAAATACACTGTCCGGTAAAAAATAAATTAAAACATCTATGTTCGAAAACACAGATGTTCAAAAAATAATCGTGAAACAGTGTACATCCAAGTTGCTCTAAAATCCAAGACTTTAATTGTATATATTTTTTTGAATTTTATATTTTAACATTTTCTAATGAAGATCCAAAAGACCCCTGGGAAGATAAGGCATGAGAGGAAAGATAAAAATCTCCATTGAGATTAATTTAAGGTAGATTGACTATAAGGCGATGGGTTGAATAGACTTGACTCAGGATAGTCACATGGAAAACTTATGTTCATGTTATTTGAAACTTCGGAATTGATAATGCCATATTATAAATATTAAGTAATTACTTACTCATGTAAATAATTTAATTCATACCTTCTCCAATAAAATTTAACAAATTAGATAATTCATTTACGACCACATTAAAAAAAAGTATTTCACAATGTATGCAAACATTTTAGTCGGCCATAAATTAGTTAATTTCGTTAAATAGATTCAATATTCGAGGTTTAGCCAAGTTAAAAAATGGCGTGCTTCTTATTAGTATTCTTATTTGATTACAAACCTTTCGCGCTCACTCCCACTTGAGAGATGGAACTGAAAAAATAGATCTTTCCTGCCGTGGGTACATCTGCTCCAACGACACGAACGGCCAGGGATTGACCATGTTACAGTGATGCGAACATAAAAAATTAGGACAGTACTAATATAACTGTTTGTAACAGGCGACGTGAAGTCAGCTTACAGCAATTAGTTGTTTTGTTCACGTAAAATTTAGAACAGTTCTACAATAGTGATGCGTACAGCCAGACGTTGGTTAGGATCAGGTGGAGCAAGCAAGATGTTCTCTCTAAGGTGACGCGAACACCTTAGTAATCCTTTCAGTTTTCTTTAAAAAAATGTTGTAATCAAACTTTGTTTTGGTCATACAATAACATCACCGGTAATCCAATCCAACACAAGAATAGTGAATTAGACCAAACAACCACTAAAAAACTTTAAATCATATTTCTAGAGAATGATGCTTTTTATTTTTACAAAGCCATCTAAAGTCCTCAATTTTCGTTAGATCCCCTAGTGCATTTTTTAAAAAAAAGTTTCACTACACTCGCAGCCAAAAACCAACAAAGAATAATTGTAGAATAAGTTTACAACCAAATAGCTCTAAAACTTTAATTATATTTATTTTTTCTGGAATTTTATATTCTAACAGTTGCTAAGGGGGAATATTTTCTTGTAGTAAACTCAAATTAGTCAATATTGTTAAATAAATTCATTATATTAGATTAAGCCTAACTCGAAAATGTAGCGTTTTTTTATTCTTCTTCTGTTTCAAACCTCATTCCTACTCAAGTGGTGGAAAAGAAACAGCAGTTATTTTCTGCCATGGCTACAGTTTCTACGGTGACGAGTCGACCTGATTTAATGGGGTGAACTCAAAATTAATCTTGGGTGTACTAGCATAACTGTTTATAACAGGCGACATGAACACAGAATTTTATTTATTTGGTAAATAAATAAATACTATTAATTGCCCTACACCCAATATAATTTCTGAAGTAACAGAAAGTCTTACGGATAAATGTTAAATCTTCCCTTTCTCTCAGTTAAATGATGCCAAATCTCCTCACTCTCAGTGAAGTCTGAAGGTGGTGCGCTGGGGTAATAAGTTACTGAGCCTCAAATATCCAGCGTTGCGAAACTTGTCTTATATTTGAGGGGAGATTGACCAGACAAAAATTAGAGAATGACAAAGGTGTTTTCCATTAGTAGCTATGCAGTTCCCTTAGCGATGATATCCAGTATGAAAAATTGAAATACTGGGGTGTCTATGTGAAACAATAGTAAACTAAAATTATAATCAAAGACCGCTCTCTTCAACTCAATTGGCAGCACAGGTAAAAACTATTTTTACTTAGCCACAGAGGCTGGCCAATAGGAGTCCATAACATGTTATACTGGTTCACATAAGCGCTAATGTAGCATTTTTTGCTACAAGTGCAAACATCTAAGTCGTAAAACAGAGACTTACCCCATTGCACGGATGTCGACCCCAGTTGAGCCAGCTACGAACACTACACTCCCAACCACAAATAACGCGCCCGGTCTCAACAATATGCCACGATAGACTGAGCCAGCAACTCTCCAATATACATGCGCAAAAAAAAAAGAGCCAAAGAACTTCAGAAGAAAAGAAGAGAGACTTCACCCCAGTGTCCAGGCTGTTCCCAAGTGGTTTAGAAACGTATGGAAGATTCCATCGCGTGTGTATTCCTCCCCTTATTTATTCTCTTTGGATTACCACCCCTACCCACGTGGTTCCTTCGTTCTGTGTTCCGTGAGTTGTGCTGAATGATATATAAGACTGGTTATGAAAATGATAGAGCACTCTTGAACTTGCTTCGGTAATAGTTGGATGAGGCTGAGGCTTCGGTTATTATTTATAAAATGTAAGCAAAATTCTCTTTCGGCGTATTTATTTACTTTCTATCTTCTATATTATCTTTCGGAATAATATTTATATTTTCTTTTATTGAAATGGTTGGACTCTGTTCACACATGATTAAACAGAGACTTTAGATAATTTTTAAATATAGGGATATTAAATGTTTTGGCATATTAGTAACGCAGAAAACTACCTACAACGGTTTTAAGCTGAATAATTCAAATATTCTACAGTAATGTGATCTGTGATAACAAGTACAAACATTAAATTCATGAGGTGGGCACTCTTATAGAACTAGCTGATCACGTAAACTAGTTTGAGGCACCATTGCTAGTTTAGCTTAGTTTATTCCTTAAAGAGACATAATACATACATTTTCATGTAAAAAGAGAATATTATTATTATTATCATTTAGCACCGCGTCTTACTATTCGTTCGGGTTATACGCTTTAAGTACTAATTACGCTAATGGATTAGGAAGGTTGAATTAGAGGAAGTGAACCTGCATTTGCGTGGAGGGAGAGTTGAAAACCATTTAGGAAAAACCACCCCCAGTTCACCCAACCATGATTCGAACCTCGATATTCCCGTCCTCAGCAGTCGAGCTTAACACGACTAGCGCGTTAGCCAACTACACCACCGAGGCGGGTAAAGAGAATAAAAGTACCAACATTAAAGTTATATTAAAGTACTATCGTTAGTATCAGCTTGCAATGACGTCACAGTGGAATGAGCAAGTGTGGACGTGAAGTCTACAGAAAAGTAATTGTGGAGTCTATACAAAATTTGCCATTACAGTTTTGTTAGCAATTTGTCGTTTATTTTAAAGGAATTTAGCTAGATTTTCTGTATTTCATAAGGCGGTTTATTTATAGAATATTAGTTTTAGTTACATTTGATTGAATTTTATATAAGAATTGATTAATTAAATTTCTGCAATAGACAATGCGTTGTATTCCAAGTGTAACGTCGCGCTTTGAATATCTTAGGTTGAGGCACTAACGCCGCGAGCGCTAGCAATGTAGTTCTACTTGCCAACATTAAAGTGTAATTTTTATACTGATCCTTTGTCTATACTCTCTATAATTCACTTAAATAAAATGGCGGAAAACTCAAAGAGTGTACCTTTTTGTGAGAAATCACATCTTTATCTAATGAAGCAAATTAAAAAGTATCCTATTCTAGAAAATAAAAAATCGGACGTTATGACAATGGCAGCCAAAAAGAGAGCGTGGGAGGAAATAACTAGGTATTTCAACTCTAACGGCAATTTCCAGAGGGTGAGTGTGATTATCATTTTAATAGGCCTTTCATTAGCAGTTTTTATAATAATAATGAATTATAATGTTACCAATGCAGTTGCTTGTTGGAATAAATTCTAATAAAATTAAGTAATTGAATTATTTTTCATTTACGCTTCCTTCTTTCCTTGAATAACATGACAGTAGATGAGCTAAGATCGAGCGTCTGGGATTGTACCAAAATATTCTCGTGGATCCTTGGAAGAATCCTTGAGTTATACTTCTGATGAAATCACAGTAATCACTAACTTATTATAGAATATAGCATCAGCCAATCAAACTCTTTAGTACCTACCAATGATCTTAGAAACATTGCCAGTAAGAGGATGTTTAGTATTGGCTGTATCCTAATAGTCAAGTACACTTGACTTGATGCAGTCTTGCTAATTTTGCACTTCTCGCGGTTTTCATAGTGAAGACTGCATCAAACTATTCGAACGGCAACACACTTGGACTCACAGTGCTGCTTCCTAACGAATAATTTGTGTAAGTTGATGCTCAACAGACGAAACGATAATACTAAAATAATTGCCAGTCAAACACCGCATGGCTCGTAGCTTTCGTATCCATGGTTACCAAGACCTCGAGAAAACTGCATTGGTCTAGTCCGCGACTATTCGGACAGATCTACACTTGGTCACGTGATTGCCAACGTGACGCTGCATAAGTAGACTATTCGGATACAGCCATTGTTAATAATCGCATGTGAACAGTGCATGCTAAGTGAGGTATTTTATAATTTTTTTTCTGTGTCCTATAATGATACATTTTATATTTTTAACTATTGATTCATCCTAACCTAACACCTGAAGTAAACAAATATTCCTATACCACTATGTGAAGGCAAGGTTGTTATAATTTTACCCAGCCCAAAAAAAACCTCGGTTTTATTAAAAAAATCACTATTATATTTTGTATACAAATCAATTGTTTAATTTTTGAAAATGATTAGTTACTATGTTGAAAACCTTTTGTTTCAAACCCATTATTATTATTATTAATATTAAATAATAATAATAATAATAATAACAAAAAAATTGATTAGTATTTGGTATTATACAAAATTTTTTTAACTTAATGATTTTATTCAATAGACTAAGCTATAAAATATGGTTTAATTGGTCGAACAAAATATGTTCAACTAGCACCTCATTTGAGATAATATCATTTTAACTACTTACACTGTATTAATGTTAGGCTCTAGAAATAATACTTTGTCAAAAAAGCAAATGAGATAACACAAGTTCTTACCATTTGTCTTTAACTAAAGAAAGCAACAAATCAATTCTGCAGCTGGCTTGCCAGTAATTTGACACATCGTCACCCGAGAATGCAAGTGTTCTATCTCCAAAATGGTTAAATTTGAGATATTTGGTGTATACGTTTATTTAGAATGCATATGATCCACCTGTGGTGAAATTGAGACTATTAAATAATTACTTAAGAAGATACAAGCTCGAGTTGTCTTCTAGTAACATTGGTTTTATACACAAGGTCAAACTTCAATGCTCTTTTACACAAAAGTGAAAAATTGGACATAGAACACTTGCATTCTCGGGTGACGACATGGTCTCTCTTCCCACCTCTTTCTATTCCTTCTACACAAACAGTCCTTTTTTTTCAACCTGCTAGCTTATACAGTATTGTTGTGAAGAACTACATTGTTGCATTATTGTTTTCCTTTATCATGTCTCTTATTATTCCTTTCCTTACTATATTATGATTAAAATATGTTTCTCTGGATCCCAAATAATTAATATATTTGAATTATTAGTTTAATCAGATAACATATACAATATCTTTAATTAACCACAAAAAACCAATGTAACCCAACTTTTTTTTTAATAACCCGGGTTTTTACCAACCCTGCGTGAAGGACCTACATGAAATTAGTGTAACACAAATACAATATTTTAAACAGGGGTGACCATGTATAAGTCAGTACTATAGCAAAGTAGGTCACAGGTCACTGTATTTTTGTATTTCTTAATACTTTTAAATTTCCTGTCTTATGTTTAACAAAACTCAGATCATACTCAGCAAACACCATAAATAGACGGGAAGCACTCAACACTCACAACCGTCACTTAACAGTCGTATACACAAATTTGAATCACAGATAATTCACTGCAGACACTACCGACTGCGCCATGTTTCATCACATCACATCCACATCACATACAAAACACCTACATCTCCTCTTTCAGCTTCGAAAATTTTCTTTTTTCCTTCAATTAATCTATTATTTGAATCCTTCTTCTTCCTAAGCTCCTCTTTCCCTTAACCTTTCCTTCTAAGACGTTTTGCAGAAGAGAGTTCCTCTTAAGGATGTGTCCAATCCAGTTGGCTTTACGCCGAAGAATCATATCCAAAATGGTTCTCATCTCACCCACTCCGATGCTCCAAATGCAGCATTTAATCAGTTTCTTCCTCAGTTCCAAACTCAACTTGCTGGTCAGCAGTAACTTCTAGTTGAAAGCTTCCTTGGCCATGGCGATCCTCAACCTAATTTCTTTAGTGTAGTAGGCATCCTTTGTTAATAGACTTTCCAGGTACTTGAACTGCTCTATGTTCTCAGGTAGGCTTACTTAAGAAGATGCTAAATCGAATAACACCATCATTTTTAAAGTTTATAATTTTGAATAACTATATGATTAAAACAAAACTCACTAAAATCTCAAGAAAAACTTGCAAACATAAATAATGACTATCTTTTATATTGACTTGTGTTCTTTCCATTATAATGTTGACCCTTGATTGTTTGCAGTGAATGATTTCATTGTTTTCAATATGAATTTAATTTTTTATTTGATCATTATTATAAAAAAAATCTCACTATTGATCAAAATTTGATTTATTTACACATGGAAGGTCAAAATAGATAATGTTAAACAAAGCCTCTAAAATAGGTGGTAGTACGGCAATCCCAAGGATTGGTAGCTATTTAAATAATCTGATGCAATCTACAATATAAAGTGACTTGCAAGTGTTTATTTTGTCAAGTTGATAATGCAAGGATCTTTAAGATTATTCAGTTACATCTTATATAACCTCAAATACAACAGAATTTCCCTTACCACTCATACTTCTCTTTGCTACTTAGTTTTTATGTGAATAACATTGTTGTACATTGTATTATATAGTGAAATTTTGTTTTGGTAGACGCTTCATGTGAATATAGGCGTGTTTTTGTGATTAAATTGGTATTTATGTTTATGGCACTCTTAGTATCGTGTCTCGTTATAAGTGTTGATGAGTGAGACATAAGTAACCTCAGTTTGGTCTACATTTTTTGACCAAACTAATAAGCTCTGTTTCAACCAATGAGCTCCAATTTAAAACAACCTGACCTTCTAGGCTAGATTTCAACAAGAACAAGTTATTTTGGAATGGTTTTGAACTGTTATATAACTTACATCAAAATTATCTACAACATATTCCGACAATTTACAGTAGACCTAGTATTACATATATTGATTAAACAACCTGAGCTCTTCAAATCTATCCCAACCGACATCTTTGTTTAAGAAAGACAACTCAAAAGTTATTTTCATCATTCACCTTGGCTAGAACCACTTGGTCGAATAAACTCGATACCAAGACATAACCAATTAAATCACAAAAACTTATTATAAACAGGTTTTCTGTGTTAGTTACTTTGATACCAAAATTCAATATTATTGTGAATTAATACACCAAACACCGAATATGCACATAGTACCAACATTAAGATTATTATTTTTTTCAGCAGGACTAATTAATTAACTAAATTACTCAATAAAATACCCTGTATTAAATTACCAGATTTGCATCTTTATCCCTGATTGTGCTAGAATATCTTGATATTATGACATTCCAACCATCTAATATATCCCCATGAGCATTAAATAGTTTATTTTAACAATATCACTCAGTGGCTTTAGTTGGGCTTCGGAGCTGGTTAAATCAACTTTGAAAGTGGGGTTGGCAGTAAAATCCTTCCAAAATGTGTTCTTATTTAAAAACTTTTTTTTTTGCCCAATTACCATAACATGTTTTAATTATATTGCTTTTGGTTTGTGCATAGTGTTTGTTTCTACAGTCTGTTACTTTTTTTTTGCAATTTAAGGGTTTACAGAAATTTAAATATCTCCGCTTCTTTCCTGTTATAAACTTGAGGGAGGGGAGGAAGTAATTTGGTCAGTAAATAAAGGGTTACAGTATGCTTATATGGCATTTTCACCTACACTCATTCCTAAAGGGTGAAATTTCAGCCTAAATTTTAGCTTTATTTAAAAAATACTCCCATTCTAAGGGGCTATTTTTCAGGAAAGGACATTGCCAATATGTAAAAAAAAAATTTTACAAGCATGTAGGAACTACTTGTCCTCACACATCAAGTTTCAATCATGAGACTTATTCTAAAAATTCTAAAATATTTGGAGGGGGGGAAAAAGCACTTTTCAAAGCTTAATATCTCAGGTCAGGGGACGAGATATACATCTTAACTTTTGGCCCATAATAGACGATAGTATTATGCACACAAAACCTGGATTGAACAAATTGACTACAAACAGAGATTATGCAAGAGCAAAATGTCAAGATATGTAGCGCAAATGTAAAAAAAAATTAGGACTAGCATACTTAATGGGAAGATACTAGTGGGAAGACCTAGGGACAGTTGGGAGAATAACATTAGAATTGAGCTGAAAGAGATAGTGTGTAATGAGGTGGACTGGCTAGAACTAGCTCAAAGTAGAGATAGATGGCGTGCTTTTGAAAGTGTAGCAATTAATCTTCAAGTTTCTAACAAAGTAAGTAAATTTATACAAGAGAATTGTAAGACTTTTTTTTTTGCAAGGCTAGTAGTTTTATGATCCAAATTAATTTATGAATACATCTACTTGAGTTCTGATGTTGAGTGCATTGATAACTGTTTAGTTCTAGAAAACCTGCTAACATTTAAAGTTATTTTAGAAGGTCTCTCTTATTGATTTGTTGTTTATAAATAATAATTCATTGTTGAAGTATTATGTATCAATGAAAACATGCTTCTGATTTTCACACGAAACATACTATTGTCATAAATTTTACTGTGAAAGTGTCAACTAAAGTAATCTTACCAAAAACATGATTACAGTAATTTGGAAGCTAAAGGTGGCAAACTAATTAATGTTATAGGTCTATATGTTTTAGTTGTTCCAGTCCTTAAGTAGTTTTTTAGGTATGCCAGGAAAAATCTGCATTTATACAATCAAACCAATAATTATTTTAATAGTTTTATGGAATTGTATTCATATAATTTTATGAACGATTCCAGCGCTCTCTTGTTCAGCTGCGGAAACATTGGGATAATGTGAAGACACGGCGGAAGAAGGAATTAGTCAAAGAAACAAGGGACCTGGGGAATACTGAAGGTGGGCTCTACATGCCTCTCAGGCCATCATGCCCCGAGGTCGAGATGGTAGCTTCCAACCCAAACTACCTTCTTGGTTATCAATGGGATAGAGATACAGTGGCAATGGAAGATGCAGCTACCAAGAGCCACAAAATATCTGCCCCAGAGGTGACTGCTACCCTGTCAACTGGTACAACTCTTGCTGGCACTAGCGGATTGGATTGTCTCAACACAGCAGGTAGGTGCAATTTCAAATACAGTAGGCCTACTGCTTAAGAGACATTCATAATGACTCACACAAATTAAGTTTTTTTAGTTTATACTTATAATTACAAATTTCAATTAACGAATAATTAACAATAATTTTTTACTAAGTGTGTACTATAAGCTAGTGAAGTTACTAGTTAGATATGTTAATCAGAACAACTTTACTATTTTAATAATATTATATTTAGCACCGCGTCTTACTACCCATTCGGGTTATACGCTTTTAAGTACTAATTACTCTAATGGATTAGGAATTGGAAAGGTTGAATTAGAGGAAGTGAACCCGCATTTGTGTGGAGGAAAAGTGGAAAACCATTTAGGAAAAAACACCCCCAGTTCACCCGGCCGAGACTCGAACCTTGATCTCCCTGTCCTCAGTGGTTGAGCTCAACACGACAAGCGCGTTAGCCAACTACGCCACTGAGGCGGGTATTATTTTAATAATAAATTACCAAGTTAATTCTACAATTATTATTACACAGCATATATATATATATATAATTTTTTTGTTTATTTTTTTTTGTTTTAGCACTCCATCTTACTACCAGTTTAGGTTATAGTCATATGTACTAATTACACTAATGAGCTAGGAATGAGAAAAGTTAAATTTTCATAGAAAGCATTTGTGTGGAGGTAGACTGGAAAACTGTTTTGGAAAAACCACCCTCAGTATACCCATCTGAGATTCGAACCCCAATCTACCTATCATTGGCAGTCTAGTCTAATATGAGAGTGACACTTTAGACCTCTAGGCCACTGAAGAAGATCACAACATATTGATTGTATTAAAACAACTTCAAAATGTGCGCTCAAAAGTAATTTTAAAAGCAATTATTGACCTTAATCTGAATCAATATGTACAGTCGGTATTAGGTTGCTGCTTAAAATCCAACTTTTGAAATATCATTGCGGCACCCTGCTATTTTGTTCTCCTTATTGACAAACGGGTACAGTTAAAATCTTATCAAATTTAATTGAATTTTAGAAGTCGCTAGCTACCGCACATCAAAGTTTTGTAAAAAAATTGTCAAAGTAAATCTAAACATTAAGATGGGTTAAGAAAAAAAAGAAGAGAAGAATGGCAGAATAAACTGGAAGATCTTTTTGATATTGCCCATGCCGATGTTCTAAGAACTATTCATATTCAGGAAGACAAAGAATTTCTTCTTGCTCAGTGAGAAAAAGGACATCCTGGCAAGATTGGAAGCATAGGTAAATACTAACCAAAAAAGAATTTAAAGCTGAAAAAATAAAAGCTCGTGTAAAGAGAACGTGGGAGCAAGAAAGAGGAGGAGATTATTAAATCAATCAATGAGCTAACTCCAATTCCATTGTCTTCTTCTTTAAGTGAAGAGGAGATCGATTCATCTGATAAATGCGCTCCTCCTGATCAAGGTTCCTCAACCTTTGAAAAAGCTTTGTAGGAAGAACCTTCTTGATGATGAATTGGCTGCTTTATGTTTCAAAACTAAGTGATAGAAAAGCAGATGTCGTATTGACGACTTCACAATACAGTGTTAACAATTCGTCTATCCATCGTTAACATATAATGTGTTGACAAAAGATTGTGAAATCTATGAAGAGTGTGTTTACGCCAGAAGTCCCCGTCACTATTCACTAAGATGGAAAAAGATAAAAGATATCACCATAAATGAAAACATGCATCGCTAATGTGCTTGGGAGTTCAACCAGTCTAGAGATATTATTGTACAAAAGATTTAAAAGCACCTGGAACACTAACGAATATACTGAATTTAAAACTGTCGCTTCTAATGCTTCTACCCTGAGCGAAGTCCAAAATATTACCCCTGACATGATCTCTTTTCCCCAGAAACAACTTTAAAAGATCCAACCACAAAATGACTACAAGTAATTACTAGGTACCTTACCTTATCTCTGTTAGGGCACCTGCTGGGCTTAATTAAAGGTGTATTTATTCAGAGATTTCAAGCTAGAGAAGAGAAGGGAATTTGTAACGTCTGCATTTTTAGAGTAATAATTTACATACAATTCTGGTTCCAAGGAGTCTCGGAGTTTTTTGCACTTAGAAAAGATCTGGAGCTCCTAAAAGATCTAAAAAATTACAAGACACTAAATCAAGTGTTGTCCATAGTCGACATGAAGAAGTTTATTGACCACCTATGGTAGGCCTATCCATCAGAGGAGCTAGTTGTATTATCTTTTTTTTAACAAAAGAAGTTTAATCTCTAACAAAGTGGAAGATGGTGGATGCCTTGAACAATAAGGGAATGGAGTATCCACTGAAATATGTATGGATCCTGATCTTATTGATAAGAAAATGATAGAAGATTTTGTTTCTTGCAACACTTCAATATTTTCAATACTAGGGCTATAGGTATTCCATCAGCGTTCCTATAGAAAAATGTTGCAATTTGGGAGGAAGATAATTATAATACAGGTAGAGAAATTGTTTGTTCTATAAGGGTTGTTAACGCTATTACAGAGTGAGGAGTAGCATTGATGGAGGAATACAACAAACTACTTAACACAAATGAAGAACAAAAACAATACTTGTTAATGGTGAAACAATCCAGACATAAATACTCTGAAATGAGAACATGTATTTTTTTATCCTATTTTTTTATTTGATTTTTATTCTAAACAATGTTTACACGTGTTATTTTATTTATATATATTTGTTAAACATACATAAATATTAAAAAACAAAAATAAGTACATTTTATATAATATCCAAGAAATATATATATAGAGCTAATTTGTGATTTTTTAAAAGAATCTCAAATTTCAAGGCCTGGTAGCGACCCCTAAAACTTTTCTAAGAAATATATATTAAAAAAACATGTGTTTCTTTCTCATGACTAAGAACACAAAACCTAAAAAATAGCTTTTTTGGGACACATAAGCAGCACCCTAGTAGGTATCGAAGTTTTCAAGGTGAGTAAATATGCATACTTCTGAATTGGCCTCTCCTTTCGCTGTGTAGCTTTTGCTATGGGTTTCCTTATCACAGCTTAGCACTTCAATGACATTTTAGAAGTATTTGTCTAAAAATATCTTTGTAGAATATCAATAAGAAATAAAACTTGCCCCTCTTTAAAGTATTTGTCTTGTGTCTAGTACAATGGTCTCAAACTCAAATTAGTCAAAGGGCCAGGTTAACAAAATCGAGGCGTGTCGCGGGCCAGAGCCTGTTTACATAATTTTATTTCATACTTTTTTTGTGACGCATCTTACTACTCATCCAGATAATGAGGAATTTATTACTCTAATGGTGAAGGGACCAGGAAAGTTTAATTAAAAGTAAATGTACCTGAATTTGCATGAAAGGAGAGTGTGAAACCAGATAAGAGAAATAAATTAGTGCATGCAGCTGGAGTTAGACGCTCAATCTTCCCGTCACCGGAAAACAGGATCAGAGGTGCCTCACATTTAGTCCATGGTCCTGCCGATGCATGTATATACATTATTACTAGATATTTAATGATACTGGTAGGGGAGAGTGGGGCACATTGGTACAAGTTGATTATTTCCCAAACAAAAACTTATACTAGTGCTTTTTTTTAGATGTTGTTAACATTGTTTTACACTTCCTGTTTAAGTTTGGTGGATATACTCAATGTCTAGCAGTTACTAAAAAATAAAGCTCATTTTGTAGCTTCAAAATGTAAGTATTTATAATTTGTTTTATAAGAATATTTATCCTAAGAAGGCTATATTTAAACTTTACTTATTTATCAAAAATAAATTTTGATTTTCTGAGTTTTTAATCCATTACTTATCAACAGTGATACTATAACCATTTTATTCAGAAACATAAAATGTCTCCTAGAGGGGTAGTTTGTACAGGGCTTGTGGGGAACTTTGGTACAGTTGTACTATTGTGCCACACCTTAAACTTTAATGCTTGCCTCCTTAAATACTGTTAAAATGTTGAATTTGGTATTTTGGCTTGTTTAAATACCTTATGGATCTAATTCTTGAATAAGCAGTTAAAACTACAATAAAAAAAATATTTTAATATATTAAAATTCAAAATATATTTTGCCTTAATGTTTGTTGAACTAGGCCTTGATATAATTTTGGCGTTAAAACAGCCAGAAAATACTATTAATTTATTTAATTTCACACATAGGTCCAGAAATGAGGAATTTCAAGGAAAAAACCGTCAAAGCAAATATTGATGAGAAGGCAGTTGCAAGTGCTTTAAGTGCAATTATTAATGTAGGACCAAGTGGAAAGCTCTCTGTGCGAGAGGCAGCAAGAATTCATGGGTTAAAAGTAATGAATGACCTTATTTAATCGTCTAAAAAATTACAAATATCTTTAAATGATCCAAATGATAAAATATCAGGACCTAGTACTCAAACATTTTTTAGGCTAAAAGAACTGTTATTTAGTTTAAAAAAACACAAAACAAGTTTTTACCAATAAACAAGAACAAATGCTCTCAGTTCTCAAGTTCAAAAATACAATATGGATTAACATAACAGCAGGTGAGAAAATTTGCTCACATGTATGCAAAAAGATTAGGACAAACAGAAGAGATTAAAATTCCACTTTATTGGACTGAAAATGGAGAAGCAGCGAAGGACTGGATGTTGGGATTCATGAAGCAATTTCCTAACCTAAGCCTAAGAAAGCAGGAAAATACTAGCTTGTTAAGGGCAACAAGATTTTATGAGGTGAAAGTGAATGCTTTCTTCGATAATTTTGAGGAAGCTTTAGAAAAATACAAAGTACCTTCAGACCCCATTTACAACCTTGATGAGACTGGCATTACTACAGTGCTGCAAGCTGCCAAAGTAGTGGCAAGAACAGGAAATAAACAAGTAGGACAAGCGATCTCGGCAGAAAGAGGGGAACTAGTCACATTTTGTGCCGTTGTTGGAGCTACTGGTAATACAGCCCCTCCAATATTTGTGTTTCCTAGGAAACGGTATAAATCTTCCTTTTGGAATGGTGTACCCCCTGGGAGTTTAGGCCTATGTTCACCTTCGGGATGGATGAATGTGAACTTATTTGTTGATGTCATTAAGCATGTCAAAACATTCACTAGAGCTACAAAAGAAGACCCTATTCTTATTATTTTAGACAACCATGAATCTCATGCTTCCCTAGAAGTAATTATTTACTGCAGAGAAAATGGAATTCACTTTGTCACATTCCCGCCTCATTGCACACATTGGTTGCAGCCCTTAGATGTTGCTCTTTACGGCCCATTTAAGTCACATTTGAAGACCGCATTTAATAGTTGGATGTTAGCACACTGGAAGAACAATCACCATCTATGAAATAGCTGAACTGGCCACTTCAGCTTACACTTCAGCTTGTGGCCTCCAAATCGTTCTGTTTTTTCAAAAGAAGATTTTGAATGTGCTTTCGTAACAGAGCAATCTGCTCCCTCACCTGAAGGTCTACCAAATGCAATAGTTACATCACAACCGGCCCCCTCTTCTTTGTCATCTGAAGACCCAATCAAGGGTGTTGAAGACCCATCTTCAACAATAGGAAGCAGTATCTTTATGACAAACAAGGAAATGCCAAAAGCTGTAACACCAGAATCTGTGCGACCTTACCCAAAAGCCATGATGCCAAGAAAATTGTGTATCATAATACGCAAAAAAGGTAAATCAAGAATATTAACTTCAACCCCAGAAAAAAATAGTTTAGAAACTGAATTGGAGGAAAGAAATAGGCCTAAGAAGCCACGCTGTGCAGTTAAAAGATCAAAAGTTAGAAAACCTGAAAGTGAAGATTCTGAGTGTGACCCAGATGGGAGGTTTTCTGACAACATTTTAGAATGTGACCATAGTGACTCGGCTATGGATTTGTCCAATTATGATAACAATGAAAGAGGTTTCGGATTTGTGCCAAATATTAATGATGAAACAGGAAAATCAAATGTAGGATTGAATGATTTCATCCTAGTGAGATTTTCTTAAAAAAAAAAAGTGTTAAATACTACACAGGACAAATTGAAGAAAAGATAAATGAGTCTGAATTTGTTGTGAAATTTTTAAGAATAAAGGATTTCAAATTTTCTTTCCCTGATTTAGCTGACATTTCCACTATTGATATTTCAGATGTGGAAATGATCCTACCCCAACCTTCACTAGTAGGAGGAACATCAAGAGCTGTTTCTTTTATGTCATTTAATGTTAATTTTGCTGGTTAAACCAACCTTTATTAGTTATTAATTATTATCAAGCATATAAGTATGGAATTACATGTAATAAGTAGGCTTAACCATTACTCAGCCTAGATTAACCATTAATAAGCTATTTTATAACTAAAATATAGTTAATTAATAGCAATTGCCCAAGATACTTACTTTTTTCATAGTCGTACCAATGTGCCCCACCATGGGGTACATTGGTACAAAAAACATTGAGTTTAATTTAATTAAGTGTAGCAATACTATGCATTCAATATCTTAATTTTAACAGAAGTGTTAAAGTGTTTAATAAAATTTATTAAAGGTCAGTGCCAGCTTTTTCTTTTTTATATAGTAAAACATCTTTGAAGTGTACCAAAGTGCCCCACGCTCCCCTATACATTTATAATAATTAATCCACAAATAAAATATTTTAAAACTTATATTTTACCAAATGTTTGTGGCGTCAAGCGATATTCCTGAATCAGTATTTTTATTTTTAAATAAAAACTCACTCTACAAAATATTTCACAGGATGGCAAAGTATAGCACTGTTTGAGATAGTTATTAGTGTTTTTTGTTATTCAAAATTATATAATTACACACTAAAATTGAACATTAATCATCCACAAAAGTTCATTCACTTGGCACAATTTTTTGTGCCCCGGAAATTTGGCATCTTTTCTGTGTAACCAAGTGATCTATGTCCGGTGTCAATTTCTTAAATGATATTAATTTTAATATTGTGTTTAGTCACTCATCTTTAATTCATTTCTATGCTTATTTTTGTTTAATTTCATTGCTGAAAATAATTTCTCCCACACATAAGAACTCCCGAAAATTGATAGTATTCCAGAGCAACAGCTCTTCAATTTGGGATAGTCATTTCCAAAATATGTCAGGTATTCTGGTACTCCAACATAATTATATTTAGATTACAAATCAGAAATATATTGTAGTTCTATTAGCTCCATTTGAATTTATTCCTTCACACTTTCCACTGGTGAAAGGTGCACTGAATAATTGAAAGTCTGATTCAAAACTACAAAACTCAGAAAACATATCTTGAAGTTCATTTTTTAGCAAAATGATTTGCGGGAGGTATTTATCTCCATCATTGCTATTTGCAGACACTGATTTCAAACTAGGAAAATGAGTCATGTTGTTTGCTGCCAGGGGACCTTCCCACAGATGAAGTTTCGAAAAAAATGATCAAATCAAGATACATCTTGGTAACAACTTGATCTCGTCCTTGTAATTTCATATTTAAGGTGTTAAGATGAATTGTAATGTCAACAAGAAATGCAATGTCCATGATCCAAATTGGATCTTGAAGTTCTGACACAGCTCTGCCGTTTGAACTCATGAATGTGTGTATCGTCTCGAGCAAATTGAAAAATCGCTTGAGGACTGCGCCTCGACTGAGCCATCTCACCTCATTATGGTACAATAGACCACCATACTGAGACTTGAGCTCACTAAGTAGCGCATTGAATCGCCTATTATTCAATGTGTGTGACTAGATCCAGTTAACACTTTTAGCTACCACATCCATAACATGTCATTTTTATTTGTTGTGCACACTCCTGAATGGTAAGTTATAATTTGGTAAAGCAATGAGCTAAGATTTTAAACGTGCCCTGAACCCATTCTTTACCCCAACCATTGCAGGAGCACCATCTGTTGCTACACTGAATAGCTTCGTCCAATCCACACCCAAGTTATTAAGGCTTGTTTCTACACTAAGAAATCTATCACTTCCTGTTGTATTCTTTATGGGTACCAAGTCTAACTCCTCAGTTACATTAAAATTCTCATCCACACCCCAAATGTAAATAGCTAATGGTCTACATCACATATATCGGTGTTCTCATCAATATCAATTGAGAACGCTACAAACCCTTTTGATTTCTCCCTTAACTGGTTGTGCATGTCATCTGCTAAATCTTCAATTAGCTGAGTAACAGTATTTCCAAATAAGCAAATGCTAGTAAACAGATGCCTTTTTTCTGGGCACATGATGTCCACAGTTCTCAGGATACAATCCTTGATAAATTCTGCCTCAAAAACAGCTTTGAAGCACAAGCACTTTTTTCTGATATCACATAACTACATTTCACTGCAACATCACTCACTTTGTTAACATTCAAAAACACAATTTGCTGTAATTTAAGTCCTTTTTTTAATTCTTCTAGTTTGTTTTGACACACAAGTCCCTTATATTTTCCATAGCAATTAATGTGATTTGTTTCTTAGTGTCTTTTTAAATTATACTCTTTTGTGATCGAAATACTTTGCTTACAAATAAAAAATGTAGGTTTGGATTTAATTTCAACAAAAAAATATTTAATCTCCCAATTTTCATTAAACACTAGAAATTCTTGATCTATTTTCTGCTTACTCTTGGAAACCGACTTTTTCACACAGCGAAGACAAACACACTGAACCGCTGGAGAACCAAGACTATAAAAGCATGAATACAAGCATTACTGGTGCCACATAAGTGAAAAGAATTTTGGTAGTTTCCAGAAGAGGGGGTTTGGTGTTGTTTAGTAGCTGTCAATCAATACTACCGTAATTATAGCTTCCTTTCACACTGAATAAAATATAAAAATATTCTTCCCAGAATTATTTTACAGACAGCCCAACTAAAAGTGGATTTGTGGTAACTTATGTTATTACACTGCCCACCTCCCCCCCACCCCCTACCCCTTACTGACTACTTCATAATGCTACCAGGCTGTGGGGATTGAACACACAACCCACAAACAATGGAAGGATTATAAAACCTCAGAAAAACTGTAAAGTTGTCATTGAACCTTTTCTTTGAAACAACAAGAAATAAACTGGGAAATATTTTTTGTTTGCATATTTAATCGCGGGCCACATAGTGTTAAAGAAGTGTTGCAGATACACTGGTCATTCATATATATATATATATATATAAAACCGGCTTTGCTTGGTGGAAAATGTTATTTCACTGGATATAATTAAGACCGATTTGATGATCATGTGGGTGACCTGGCGGTCTAGGGGTAAGGTGTCAGACTTCTATGCTGGCGGCCGGGGTTCAATCCTCGGTCCCGGCAAAGA